>VMDO01006494.1:30809-99995 GCA_007922755.1 Pedetes capensis
TTTCTTCTCCTTCTAGTACTCTTATTTCATATAAGTTGGTGCACTCACTGGTGTCCTGGATATCACTGAGGTCCTGGCAATTTTCCTTCATTCTTTATTTTTTTCTGTTCTTGCAGTTTCGCAATCTCTATTGGCTTATTTTAAAGCTTTCTGGTTTTTTCTTCTGCCAATTTAAATCTATTTTTGAGTCCCTTTAGTGAATTCTTTTATTTCAGTTACATACTTTTCAACTCCAGAATTTCCTCCTGGTTCTTCTTAAAAAATACCTTCCATCTCTATTGACTGATTTTATTTTATTTTCTGTGTTTTTGAGACAGGGTCTTGTTGTGTGGCCCACATTGGCCTAGAACTTGCTGAGTAGCCCAGGCTGGCTGTGAACTCGCCATCTTCCTGCCTCAGTCTCCTGAGTGCTGGGATTACAGGTGTGTGGTACCATGCCCAGTGACTTTCTTTATTTGAGGAGGCATTGTCATCATCCTTCCTTTATTTAATTAGTTTCTTTGGGGTTTTGAACAGTTTATAATAGGCCTTTGAAGTTCTTTGCTAAGTTCAATATTTGGCTCTTCTCAAAGGTGGCTTTTGTTGCCTGCTTTCTGTCCTATACGTGGGTCATATTTTCTTTCAATGGTCATATGAAAAGACTCTGAAAATTTAAAATAGTACATAGGACTGACTCTGCATGCCAGCCTTCCCCTCATTTGTTGTTTCATTGGTTTTCTGTTTAAGTGAGTTGCTAGACTAAGTTTATAAAGTCTATTTCCCCATCTCTCTAAGGTCCCAGCTCATATTTTTTCCTTCATTAAAAAACATTAGCCTAGTTTCCTAGGTTGGCCAAAGATTGTGCTCACACTCCATTAGCCAGTTAGAGTTTAACTCTTCATAGTTGGCTATGGGTGTATTTTGAAGACTGATTTCAAAGTCCAAGGAATTTCTAGTTTGGCTCCAAGTTTTGGCAGAGACTAGGACCTTGGATGTTTCCTCCTGGGTGCCTCCTGAGGAGTGCAGCCCAGGGTGTGTGTCCAGGCTGATAGACCACCAGGGATGAATCGCATTTTATTTTTTGGCAAGTCTCCCTAGGGTTCTGCCCTGGAGCAGTGTGGCTCATGGTTAGCTAGTGCTCAGGCAGAGGTTGTGCTTCAGCCCCGTGAGCTAAGGAAGCCGCACACTAACTGGTGGATCTGAGTGAGGCGTGGGTGCCTCTCACCTTCCTCATGTCCTGCCCTGAGTGTCCTGAGTGGGTGTAGGCTGGCTGTGCACAGCATGCAGGACATGTGGGGACAAGTGGGACTCCAGGGCGGCTCTTCTTGGCCTTCCCCTGGGTCTCTCTGTGAAACATCCACCTGGTCTGCCGCTCTTTGTGTTATGGATGCTGGTCCTGTCTTAACGGCTCATTACCAAAGCTCCACTACTCTTGACAATACCTTTAGGCATTGAACTCTCCTTTGTTGCACAGTCAGTCCCATCTGCCAGCGTGGTGGAGATGTCTGTTTGTCCTTATAGCCTGCTTCTCCTTCTGGGCAGGACCTTGGTGCCACTCTACTGGGCTTGGGGGTGGGACAGCGGCCTGACTCTACCAGAGTGACATTCCAGCCCTAAGAGCAGGCAGTGGTGGGAGGGATTGTAGTTCCTGGTCTTCTTGGCTTGGTCATCCCCGTGTGGAGCCTCTGCCCTACTTGTGAGCTGCACAGAGGACCAGGATTATTGGTCTGCCAGCCCAGGGGCAGAGCCTCCACTGTAGAAGTGGGGGAGGGTATGGAAGGGAACCCCACATCTGCTGTGGGCATCTGCCAAGAATAAAGAGAGCTCCTGCTGAGTGGAGCTTAGGGTGATGCGATGTGCCTGCCCCCTCCGGGGAGGAACTGCAGTCCTAGACCTGGAGCTGGGTACAGAGCTGGCTAGTGTGGTGGTGCTGCTTGCAGGAGAGCCTCTATGGAGCTGGAGTGGGTGGGAGCAGGTTGTGGCTCCAGCATCACAGACTCACTGGACTGAGAGGTAAAGATCCTCCAGGATGATGTTCTCCTCTTGATGTGTCCAGGAGCCAGAGGACTGCACCTCTTGGCAGCTTTCTGCTGAGGCCATACTTAGTCGATGTTGGCCGGTTGAGCCGCCCATCTTCCTTGGAAGTAGATGGTGTGATTTTCTGAGGGCTTCGGTCATGGTGCCCCCCTGCAGAGGGAGCTTGTGTTTGCCCATCCACAGTCAGCTGAAGCTGAGGTATAACTTGACCTAAGTCATGTGGGTATGCACTGTGAATACGGAAGGTCAGCTTGTGTCCTGACTTCTCTGAGGGGTTCCTCCTGCCTTGCACCTTGCCCAGGTGCAATTCCTCCCAGTTGGCTGAGGGTAAAGTTGTTTCTGGTTCATTTCCTGCTGAATGTCAGTCCACTGAGGACCTTCCCTTAACCCCCATCTTGGACTTGATCTTTCCCCAGTGTCCCTGGGCTGGACAGATACCTTGGGGGCCAAAACAACCCCATAGCTCTGGGTTCCACTGCTTCTAGTCTTGAGCTTGGTAATTCCTTGCCTCAAAGCTGTGTGACCCTTGGGTGAGACTAACCTTTCTGAGCATTGGCCTCCTAGCTGTGTAATAGTCTTCGGTGAGGCCTGAGATGACCACTCCCCTCACTGGCAGGTGCTGTCTTTCTATCTCCCAGCCCCTTCCCTACTAGCTGGCGCTGACCTTCTGTCTCCTGGCCATATATGGGTGCTCACCAAAGCCATGGTGCTTTGGATGCCTGGACCTTCCTTCTCTTGCTGCAAGCCCTGTGGCAGCCTGCACAGCTCACATTCACCAGGGTAGTCCTGACAGGGCTGCCCATTTCTTGGTGCCCTCGGCCTGTGCTACATGCCTTGCTGTGACCCTGATGCAGCCCTGGCTGTCCCCCATCCTGTAGTCCAGAGCCTGGGTTTCCTGACCATGGCCACCTGTGTGTACCCCACTCTATCCCAGAGGTCTTGGTAAGACTTCCTGACTCCAGGTTCCCAGTCCCTCTCTGTCTTACACCCCATCTTCAGCCTCTTCCCTCCTGGACCGGGGTCTCCGGGTCTCCTTCCGTGCCCCATGGCAGGTCCCCTGAGGACAGGGGCCGCCCAGGCCTCCCCTCCCCCACATGCCCAGCCGAGTTCTTGTCACAGGGCAGTTGGTGCCGGGGGTGTTTCTTTAACCCTCTGCATGAAGTGCCCTGGGCAACAGCAGGGACAGAGCCCCTACTCCCCAGGCTGAGCCAGAGGGACCGCACAGGGTCCCTGGGCTGCAGATGGGAGTGGGATGGCACAGAAACGAGTGTGTGGCTATTCTGCAGAGAGAGGAGGCCTTGCCTTGAGTCGGTGCTATGGGCTCTCTGGTGAGCTGAGCCTGTAGCCCATCAGGACAGGTGGACATGGGGGCAAAGGGCGTGCAGGTGCAGGACATCACAGAGGGGCCAGGAGCCCAGGAAAAGCGTGTTCCAGGAGACGAGATGCTGTACTTGCATCCAGGGACTGTGTGGGGAATGTGGCCAGCCCCTCTGCCTCCACCTGCTTCTCCTGGTGGGGGTACACAGTGGGTCCATGCCTGTGTCCCCCTCCCCCCCACCATCCTTATGACTCCTTGGGAGGCCTCAGGATGTGCCAGGTCAGAAAGAGAGACGTGAGTGCCCTCACACTGGGTCCTGCCTGCCCTCCCCACTGGCGATGACCCCTGGGATTCTCAGGTCTGGGTTTGGATAGACACCAAGCGGGAAGGTGTCCCGAGTCTGGGCATCAGGCCCTGGAGCAGCTGGGAGGCCGTTTTGTGTCTTGCTCCTTGGGGTTCCTGGGAACACCTGTCTTGCACATGTCTCTGGTAGATGCAGAGGAAGGCAGCTGTGCTGTCTGCAGGTGGCCTTTGCCAGGGACCTGCCACTGTGGCGGCTGAGGGCTGTGCCCTGTGGTTCCTGCCCACCCTCCCACTGCACTGCCCTATGCACTTAATGCCCTTCAGTCCCCAGAAGCACATGGTGGTCCTGGGGCCACCTGTGGGGCAAGCTGCCCAGCCTCTCCCTGAGGCAGGGCCCCAGACTTCCTGCTGTAGGTGGGGATGGGCTGAGCACTCTGGTCCCCTCAGCCTGGTGAGTCCAACACCTCAGCCATGCCTGGGGCCTCAGGCCCTTGTTCTCTGACCCTAGGGCTCCCAGGACCTTCTCTGCATGACAGTTTGGATGGCTGTGGACTCCCTGGGGGTGTCTGGGGCACTGTGGTCTGGCAGGGCAGCTCGGTGCACCAGAATGTGGTCCAGTCTGAACCCACTTTTTCCTTATCCAGTGATCTATTTAGCATGTGCTCAGTGCCTGGAGTGAGCGGCCTGTGGAGAGGACAGGCATGTGGCATGCTTGTGGCCTCCTCTGGGGATGGGTTGCCATTCATTCCTTCCCTCTGAGGGTCTTTGCTAAATGAGGGGAAGTGGTGAATGTTCACCAAACACCTGCAATAAAACTTCATTACAACGGCCCCTCTGTGGGCGTGGACTTATGCTGATTTGAGCCGTGTGGCTGTTTCCCTCACTCAGGGATGGGGAAACTGAGGCTAAGCTGGTAACTAGCGAAGCCTGGGTAAGTCAGATCTGCTACATTCCAGGCAGGAGCTTCTCTCCTGCTCCTTTTTTGTGGTTTCTTCTCCAGCCTAAAACTGGCTGCCAGGTTATGGACAAGAGGGCTGTGCGTGTGCCCATTCCGGGACACAGATGGCAGGGCTGTGCATACACTGCCCTCCCTCCCCCCCACACACCAGGCACATACACCTCAGTCTGCCTTGATTACATGACAACAGATGAAGCAGGGCTGGGTGATGGAAGTTCAGAAGCAAGGTGGCCCTGTCACCTGGAAATAGGATGGCTATGGTGTGGGTAGGGCCTGGGGGGGCTTGCTTGGTGAGAGGATGTTCTGGTGGGGACATGCCTGGAGTGAAGGGTTGAGGTGCAGGAGGTGGAATATTTTGGGGCAGAGCTGAGAAGGGTAATGGGGAGCTGGTATCAGACAGGAGAATGACCACAGGACTTACCCCCATTGTTGGGAACAAACATTGCCTGCCCTGGCCTCTGCCTCCAGATTGGGAGGTCCTTACCAGCCAGAGCCTCAGGCTGAGGGCTGCTCCAGGCCTCCCAACCTCTCTCAGGGATGTGGCAGGTGCCTCCTGCCCCAGAGGTAGAGGTAGAACCTCCCGATCGTCCCTGATGTGCCCAGGACTCCTGCCTGCTCCTGAGGACTCTGGGCAGGGTCTCACAGGCTTCCTCCTGGTGTCACCCTGGTGAGGACACGCCCTGGTGTGGGAGGTCGGAGCTGGGGGACGACTGCTGGCCCGTGAGGGGACATCAGCAAGAACCGCCGCGAGGGCTGGTGCCTGCGGGGTCCCCTGGGCGTCCGCACCTCGAAACAGAGGGACTGGGCTTCTCACCCGTCCTTCCCGCAGGAGCGTGCGCCCGAGTGTGCGCCTGCAATGAGTCCCGGATGCTGGAGAGGCTGCCGCGGTGCGGGAAGGCCTTCGCCGATGTGATGCGCAAGGTGGACGTCTGGAAGTGGTGCAACCTGTCCGAGTTCATCGTGTGAGTGCCCTGGGCGCCGCGACCTTACCGCAGGGACGCCCGTGCTCGGGCCCAGGCCCTGCCCACGATCCCGCTCACTCCCTCCCTGGCCCCGCCCACACTCTGGCCCTGGCCTTTGCCTGTGCCTGCCCTGGTCCCACCCACGGCTCTATCCACAGTTGGGCCCACACCCACCAGCAGCTGGGTTGCAGTCCATTCTAGCTCAGGCCAGGCTCCGGCCATGGTCCCCCTCACGCTCTGCCCTGGTTCTCTGGTCCTCCATAGGGTCTGTCTCAACCACCTGAACCCTGGGGACAGTTGTGGACAGTGTTTCTGGGCCACAGGCTCCGTGGAAGGACCTTGGAGCCAGGGCCGGTCACAGCACATGGCTTTCATCACACACAGATACCAGGGACTTCAGAGCCTTGTCACATCCAGGGGCTGCTTGAGGTTGAGGTCCAGGAGAACTTACAGGTCTGGACAGGGATTCTAGTTCCCTTTGCCAAGGTCACCTGCGAGGGCACAGGTCTGTGACTTGTGTCTCCACATCATGCTGAGAGCCAGCGTAGGATGAGTCAGGAGCCTGGCTGGGCCAGGACCTGGAGGAGTGGGCCCATGGCCCCTCCTGCTCCCGACCTGAGTCTGTGCTTCGGGGATCCAGACTGAGAGATGTTCTGAGCAGGGGCCTCCTGGAAGGAAGCAGCTCCTTCCTATCTGGGCCAGGTTGGCCACTCCTCTGGGCCAGCATAGGAAGGAGGAAGTGGGCCCCTTGCCTGACCCCATGGGGAAGCAGGGCCATGATCCAGCCCTCCTGTGTGGGTCCTGACAGGGGAAAGTGCTGCCCTGGGACAGCTGCTGGCCCTAGGGATCCACCCAGCTTCCTCCAGAGCATCTTAGATGGACAGCTGCTGGCCTCAGCCTCCTGATGGCAGGGAGGTCATCAGCTCCAGGTGCTGCTTGCTGAACCCTGGGCCAGGTGGCCATTGGGAAATCTTCATATACATTAGGTTGAGCTTGGTCCTGCTAGCTGTGGCCCATGATCAGCCTCGAGTACCATCCAGAGCCTACCTTCTGGGCACCCTTCTCGTGTTTGGTCATACGACCATGCTCCAGGTATCCCACTGGGTGGGGTAGGAGATGGAGAGGTGGGGGCCGGGACGCACAGGCCCTACATCCCAGTCACTACCTGGCATATGAGAGCAGGTCTGCTTGGTTGGGAGGCAACTGGCCCTGGCCTCAGACAGACCGTCCTCCTGGGCCCATAGAATGTCCCTGGATGGTGAGGGGCTTGCAGGTCCACATGGCTATGGCCCATGGGCCTCTGAGCTCTGGTGAAAGTGCTTGGCATGTCTCCTAGGAAGATTTGGGTGGTGCTGGGGATGGGGGGGCTGAGCCAAGGCCCTGGGCTCTGGGAGCTCATGGCCTTGCGGGGAGCAGGTCAGGGTCATAGATGTGGGTAGTGCTACAGAGAGGAGGCCACAGGTACAGATGACTCCTGTGGCTGGGAGCATGGAAATGACTTCCAAGGCCACGTTTGGGGTGGGTGGCCAAGTGGGACTGGGGCTAGACTCAGGATCAGGGGGGTCATGGAGGCCTGGGGAGAGTCGTGGTCTCGCCGTCTGCTCCTACAGGTACTATGAGAGCTTCACCAACTGCACTGAGGTGGAAGCCCATATCGTGGGCTGCTACTGGCCCAACCCGCTGGCCCAGGGCTTCATCACTGGTGTCCACCGGCAGTTCTTTTCCAACTGCTCCAGGAACAGGGTCCACTGGCAGGACCCTCCGGATGAGGTGCTTATCCCACTGATCGTGGCGCCTGTCCTGCTGACCGTGGCCATGGCCGGCCTGGTGGTGTGGCGCAGCAAACGCACCGACCGGATGCTCTGAGGGCCACCAGATGGAGGACCAGGCCTGGCAAGCTGGAAGAGTGTTGGCTGGGGCTTCAAGAGCTGCTGGATGCTGCCATTGTTTGGCCTGCTGTGGCTGCGTCCCACCTGGTCCTGGCAGACCCCTCCCTGCCCAGGCTAATGTGGCCCCTGTGTCTAGCCTGCTGCCCTGCTGATACTCGGGCTCCTCCCCTAAGCCCTTTGCTCTTCCTCTTGCCAATGCCCTGGGCATAGAGGTCACCTGCTGCTGAGCCCTGCACTCCCCTGGGCTGGGCCCTCTGGTTAGAATCCCTCCCAGCCCATCCCCAGCCAGGCCCTGACCCATCTCCAGCTCTGACCTTGACCCCATCTCCTACCCACCCCTGGCCCCTGCCCACTGCCAGGTGGAAAGGGCAGACGAGGGCATTTGGAAGATGTTATGTGCCATGGAACCGCAAGACCCCTGGCAGGGAGACCAGGCATGTCCCCTGCTGGAAGGGCTGAGGGAAGAAGGGCAGATGGGGCTCCTCAGGAGCCACGGAAAGGAAGCCTGCAGGCCTGCCTGTCTGCCAGGCTGGAGTGTGGGAGAGGGCCAGCCCCTGGAGGGGCCTACTTGGAAGGTGGGGTATGTGCCTCCTTCCTGGAGTGGCCCTGGGGGTGAGCCTGCTCTAAATGGAACCGTGTACTCAGTGCTCAGTCTGCTGCAACCTGTCCTGTCTGTGAATAAAGAGTTTCCCTACGCCTGGCATTTCTTGTTTTATTTCAAAGTCTTCAGAGAATTAGTTGGTGGGTCTCTTGGGACTGATGAGTCTCATGTCAACAGATGGGGAACAATTGAAGCCCCAGAATGCCAGGAGATGAGCTCAGAGGCTCAGAGCTGTATCATGGGACTATGGCCCATAGGAAGGACAAGCTGTCTCCCTTGCAGCCCCTTCTCTCTCCCCTGCTTCCTCTTCCAGGCTGCCTTGGAGGGGTTTTGGGGAGGAAAGACCCTGGCCAGGGCTGTCCAGGCAGATGCTGGTCCTGAGGCAGCTGGGCTGATGCACTGTCTCCAGGCCCCAGCTGTGTTCCAGCTACGAGGGCTGTTGACTCCAGCCTCTTCTGGTCTGAGTGGAGGCTGGAGGCATGCTTAGGCAGGCAGGTCCTGAATGGCCTAGTGGATTCTGGGAGAACTCAGGGTTGGGTGGCTGGCTGAGCTTGAGCCATGGAGACATCATGGGTCAGAAGCCAGGTCTAGTCCATCCTCTTGAGGAAAGCCAGGCTATGGCAGGTCTGGATTCAAATGTTAACCAGCCTTGTGACTTCTGACATGTACCCCCCAGCCTTGACCAGTCATCCCTGAGACAGGCCGCTGGCTGCCTGTGGGGCCCTTGGAGGTATGAGGCTTGCAGAAGTCAAATATTTGGGAGGGTGTTTGTGGGGGGCATGAAGGGTGTGACCCTACCCCATGATCCACCTTGACCCCACATTTGAGCACCTATGAAGCACAGCTTGAAATGTGCTAAAGGAACCCAACAGTTCTCCCCTGGGGGAAAGGGGGACCCCTGCGGTCACCTCCTGGATTCCACAGGCTCCCCACAGCTGCCCCTCAGGGAGGGTAAGCCTGGGGTCACCTTCCCTGCCCCCCAAGCTTCCTAGTGCTGTCTGGTCTGCCATCTCCTCTATCATGAGGCCACCTCAAGAGTACCCAGGTCTCCCCTAGGCTCAGTGGGCTGGGAAGGGGCAGGCACCGGGTGGAGGGAGCCAGCAGGGTCAGGGCCTTCTGGAGGCAGAGGCCTCTCAGGTGGGATAGGCGTGGTAGGGTGAGGGCCAGGCACCTGACCTTTTCTCCTGGGTTCAGCTGCAGACTCCTGGTCCCTTCATCTGAGTTAGGAGCCTAGGCCTGTGGCCACAGGGTCAGAGTCTGCCCCCGGTGAAAGGGTAAGAGAGGCAGGGAAGGAGAAGTGGAGTGCTGGGAGGCCTGTGCATTGGCAGGTGGCCGGCCAGGCGCTCAGTGTCGCCCTGTGCTGGCACACAGGTGCACTGTTAGGACTAGTTGAAGGGGACAGGATGTGGAGCCAGCCAAGGACACTGAGTGACCCAGGGCAGGGAGTCAGGGTTAGCAGGTGGGTGACTTCGGCTGCCCTGCTTCTATGGAAAAGTTTGTGGGAGGGAGGGGTGCTATGGAAGTAGGGTCCTGGGTTCAGGATCCTGCAGCAGGCCTGCTGGGTCTGGTGACCAGCTCCCAGCCCCTCCCCAGGGACAGGGTGGTGGGAGTGGCTGCACCATGTGCAGGTCTAGGAGCCAGCTGGGCTGGCAGGCCGCCTGGCCCCACCACCCTGCAGAGCCACAGGTGGGAAGGGAAGTCATGGGTCACAAGGCACTGGCCATATGCAAGAGAAGCCATTACCTTGGGAAAGTGCCCAAAATTAACCCCTGTAGGGCACTGCCTGGAGAAGCAGTTTGCCCTGGGACCTGTGTGGCCTGCTTGGAGGTCTGAGACTCATTCCCTGGGCAGTAACCTTTTCCCTACATGTGGGAACTCCTGGGCATCGAGCTTCCAAAGATGGCACTGATGTCCAACTCCTCTCCTTAGGCCCCTTGACATCTGATTGGCTGTTTCCAAACCATTAAACGGCTCCTGATTGGACCGTTCAGGAACCACCCCTGATTGATCCTTTTTACAAACCCAAATTTGTATGTCTCCCCTGATTGGCCAGGGCTCATATGAAGTGGCAATCTCTGATTGGTCCCTGGTTAGTCCCTGAAGGGAATATAAGGATGGTGCACGGAGCAGTCAGAGTCCATTTCGCCAACTGGGACAGATGAAGCAATAAAGAGTTGTGTTGACCTGAGCACTTGAAGTCGGCATCTTCACTAGAAGAAAGAAGCAAGGAGCTGCCATGGGCATAAGTCTCAGCCTGCCTTTTTCAAGGCTTCTCAGAGTAGCCATGGGTATAAGCTTCCTTTCTGGGTGATGCGGTTCTCCAGCAACCTGCTTACCCTCACCAGACAGTGGGTCTTCAGCAGCTGGTTCCTGCTCATGACTGGAGAAAGTCCAGCAGCAGGGTGACACCCACAGACCCTTGTGTCCTGTTGGACTTTACCCCAGGCACACTCACCCCTGGGTTCCTCTCATGGCAGTGAAGTCCTGGGTCCAGGGCCACATGGCCAATGTGTATGAGTATGTGTGTGAGGCAGAGGCAGGATAGACAGCGTGCATTCAGGAGCCTCCTCGCCTAGAAGGCCCTGAAGCGTTGATGTGAAGCTTGTTGGAGTCTGCCTTTGATGACTTCTTTGGCCAAGGCTTTGGCACTACTGTGCTGAGAGCTACAGGGATTGAGCCAGAAGGTGCAACCCAGCTCCCAACTGTGTCCTCACTTGTCAGGGGGCTAGATACATCAGCCCCAAGTGGAGCCAGGCAGAGGGAATGGAGGGCCCCTGGGGCCTTCTGGAGAAGTTCATGGAGGAGGGTTTGGAAGCAGGTTTTAAGTGGGGTCATTGACGCTTGGACTACCATCAAGACACATGTCAAAAAGTGAGTGTGTGAATTTGAGAGAAAATCACAGTGGTAGAAAAGGTATTTTACAAGCTCATACACATTCCAGTTATTTTGCTAATCATGTTTTGTTTTGTTCATGGTAATGAAGAGTTTCTGGAAATAAAATACATACTGTCATATATTTTGATTTGAAATTATTAGTCAGGGTTAAGGGTGGGCAGGAGTTTTTTATTGCAGAAGAGTGTCATTGGCAAATCGCAGAGACACTAAAGAACACATGGGGGCCTCTGATTGGAAGGCAGCTGATGCCCAGGGCAGAGAGGGCCTTTCCAGCCCAGGTTGGACCACGGCCTCTGCTCACCTGCCTCTCTCACAGGCTGTTCTGAATTCGTATGCCCACTTTCAGGTGCCTAGGGTGCCTCAGGCCATGGTGGCCTCTTCCAGGGCTGGTTGCTGCTCTGTTGGAAGTGGAGAGAGCAAGATCTTTCCACTCAGAGCATGGTGGGGCTCTGCCCAGTCCTTGGCTCCCACGACTGAGAAGCCACAGTGGAGCTGCTGTTGCTAAGAGCAGACAAGACTGGGCATGGACACAACAGTGGGGGCTGCTTTGGGGCAACTGAAGGCAAAAGGGAAGTACAGGGATCTGCAGCTGTGATTCTCCCCTGCCCCCCGAATCTGACATTCAAGGACATCCAGGGATGGCCCCTAGTGATGGTTACCAAGGAAATAAGGTTGAGGAGAGAGCTGGGTGAAAACAACTTCATGTTTTTTAAATTTAAAAACCAAGTTCATTTACTGATGTTGAAAGGGAGTGGGAAGAACCTGGCATGTGGATTTGCTGATGTTGAAAGGGAGAGGAGAGAACCTGGCATATGCAGGTGGCCGTTTAGAGTCTGGAGGGCGGGCAAGTTTCCTGAGGAGATGTCTCCCGAGGGTCCAGTGTTAACCAAGGAACTAATGGGACAACGGAGGAGATGACCAAAGAAGGCCAGTCATGGTGCCTTGGATGACCTTGGCGCCAAGCTGACCCACCCTCCAGAGACCCTTGAAAGGAACCTGCTTTCTGGAGCCTGAGACTGGGCTGGCTAGGGGGACCGCAGGCTTCCAGCTGTGCTCCTTGGCTGACATGCTCCTTCCTCCCACAATTCTCAATGGCTGCCTTATCTGGGTGCTTTCCCACAATTTACTGTGACTGGCAGAACTGACCCTTGGGGATTTGGGGCTCTGGGTGTTAGGGACATGGTAAAGGGCCACTAGGCTGGCCACTGGCACCCAGGGGATAGTTGTGCTTGTCAATGACTTGTTATTGGGTGCTGTGGAGCAGGATCTAACTCAGCAACCATGTGTACAACAGAATGAAACACTACCCAACACTGTGCCATGTATATGATCTTTTTATGTTTGAGCCCATTGGTGAAGCCACTATGTTTCTTCTCATTTTGAGTTGTGTCACATGAGCAAATGGAGGTCCCAAGGGCTTTATTTCATTCCTATCATTAAGGTTGACTATACCTTGAGGAGACAACACTTCCCCAGTCATTTCTTATGCCTTCTAGCCTGGGGCGGCTCGTTTTCCAGCACTATATTTGGCGGTGCTTCTCTGCTATTCATAGGGCTTTCAATGGCTAAGTGTTTGGGAGTGGGCTGCTGGGTCCTTCACCCTATGTCCACGATTAAGTTCCCTACTTTTGCTTCAAATTATTCACATTTAACTCAATTGGTAGACTGGTTCTTTCAGGCTGAGGTTTAGCTCATTCGGTAGAGGGACTGCTCTGCACTCCCTGAGGACAAGGGTTCGATCCCCAGCATGGCAATAATGGGAGAACAACCTTGGAAATCCACTCCCCAATGTAATCCTGAAACAATCAGCCAATGAAAATGCTATGAATGTCACTGTGAGTTGGACCTGACTTGATGGCACCTAACAATAACAAATTTTGCTTCACTCTGTCCTTGGTGGGGACAGTAATCAAAAATGGCCAGAATCAAAGAATCAAATGTTTGGAATCAACGATGGCCAGGGCATTGCTCCCACTCAACCAGAGGTAGCAATCGTGTGTGCCTTTCATTTGTGCTGCCAACCCTTGACTACCCAGGACACTTCCCCCTCTCCCACCTCGTGGGAGCCATCAGCCCAGCTCCACCCACAGTATTTCTGCTGAAGTCTACTAAGCCCCAAAGTCAGGCCCTGCCAGGACCTCTGGACTGAGCGCTGTCCCCGAGCCCACACCCATTCTTTTCCTGCCCTCTCTTCACCCAGCAGCCTCCATGGATTCACTTCCAATTGAACATTAGTAAGTGTTGAGTGAGTCCAACTGGAGAGAAAGCTGTTCCTTTAGCTTAAGCTCCATCCTGAAGGCTGTGAAAAGAACTCCGTTCCATAGCTGCACCAGCTCCTGCTGTGGAGTAATTGAGATGGGATACAATGAGCATGTCATTTCTTGCACAATGAACGTGAGCGCATGCTCTCAATATAGAACATTCAGAGAAGTCTCTGTTACGGTGATTTGCTTTGCTCTAGGAACACTACTTCAATTTTACGATTAGAAGATTGAGTTCTCAGTCAAGGGATCAGCAGCAAATAGACATTACGGGTGAGCGATAAGGTATCTGGGAAGCAGATGCTTTTGCGGTTATTGAGACTTCATTAAACTTCCCAAGGGCTCACCTCTCAGAGCCTCAGAGAAGAGGCTTGGGGACAGAGTGAGGCCAATACCCCGAGAGGTGGGGGAGAGGATTAGGCTCCACTTTGCGCTCTTAAGCACACAGAAGAGGTGATGTTTCAGCCAGGCTGTGGATGATGCTTGGAACCGGAACATACAGAGAAGCAACTGCATGGAATGTCACTGCTTTGAAGAACACAGAGCAGGAATTGTCCAAGGTTTGAAGAGAAATCAACCAGTTCATCATCATTAAGGGAACTTTGAGTAGGTTAATTAAGTACACACAAAGAGTAGGAACATACAGCTTTTGAATAATAATAGTAAGCTTGATATGATGCATATCCAGTATCTATCTCTCATCTATTTGTGAGTCATCTAGCTAGTTAGTCAGCTTCCCATCCCTGTGACAAAATGCCTGAGGTCGTGTAGAAGATGCACAGGTTATTTCCTCTCATGGTTTCGGAGGTTCCTGTCTGTGGCCCTGTGGTAGCTCAGCACATCCTGGTGGGATTATGAGATAGAGTAGGCCCATCCACATCATGGTGGCTGGAAAGCATAGGGAGAGAAGGCATCCAAGGCCTCAGTATCCCCTTCAAGGACATGGCTCCAGTGACCTAATTTCTTCTTACTAAACTCCCCCTTTTTAAGAAGGAAGAGTAAACGAATAGAATACCAAGCATAACTGAAGACCAAAGTAGACAGAAGTGAATTCTTTCTGAGACCTAAGCAGCTGCTGCAGGGCTAAGGAACAAGGACAGAATGGGATCAGGGGCTCCTCCAATCCTACTCATGACCTAAGGCAGTCTCAGGAGATGCCAGCAGAACTTACTTGGAGAACAGAACATTCCAGAAGGGGTTCAAGAGTCCAGGACTCTTGGAAGATAGTAAGTGGCTTAGATTTCCCTTTCCTCCTTGCTTCTTTCCTCAAAGTACAGTTTTCAATGCATAGGATGCATTTGAAGGACACTGAGAAGGGGGTTTTTGAGGTAGCTTTCATGAGAGACCCTCAATGTGGAGGGATGGGGTGAGTCAGGAGAGGCCAGGCTGAGTCTTAGGCCTGTGGAGAGGGAGGGACAGGAGATGTGTGGGTGGGAAGGGGCCAGCAATAGTGATAGGACCTGACATGTCCTTTAGCCAGAAATGAAGGGGGTTTCCTACCAGCAAAGCTACCAGAGGAAGAACTTGGGACCCCGGCTTCCTGGAACAAACAGTAGCAAGTCCTTCCAGAGAGTCCTTCCTGCTGGGTCCTTCACCCTATGTCCATGATTTGCTGCCTCCCAGGTGCTGTTCCTGAGGGCCCCACACCCTGGAACCCCACAAGCCCCTGAGAAACGGATGCTATTTTTCCTGCTCTTTTGCAGATGAGGAGACTGAAGAGGATTGTAAGGCCAGAGGCAGTCTGCACAATTTGGTGAGAACCTGTCTTCAAACAAACAATCCACCAATGGTAGAGCACTTGCAAAGTATGTATGAGGCCATGGGTTTAGCCCACAAGTACTGAAAAAAAATTAATAAAATTGACAAAAACTCAGGACAGCTGATGAAAAAGGAAAAAAATCTACCATGAATTATTGACTTCAAGGAGAATATACAATACATAAGGAGCTCAAATAACTCAGTAGCAAGAAAACAAATTATTCATTTAATGAAATGGGAAAGGAGACTGGTATGGTAGCCCACATTTGTGATCCCTGGGCTTGAGAGGTTGAGGCAGGAGGATGGCATGTTCAAGGCCAGGCTGGGCTACATAGTGAGACCCTGTTTCAAAAAAAATTCAAAAGCCCTGAATCACATTTCTTTGAAAAGATATACGAATGACCAAGAGATATAGGAAAAAAATTCTTAATATAACTAGTCATCAGGAAAATAAAAATTAAATTAGCTCGCTCATGTTAGAATAGCTATTATTGAAAAGTCAAAAGATAAGCTGGGCGAGGTGGTGCATGCCTGTAATCCCAGTGACTAGGGAGGTGGAGGCAGGAGGATTGCAAGTTTGAGACCAGAGGAACTCTGCATAGTTTGGCGAGACCCTGTCTCAAAAAGTAAAAAAATGGGTGCACCTTAGTGGTACAGCACTTGCAAATCCTGCAAGTGCCAGGCCCTGGGTTCAACTGCAAAAAAAAAAAAAAATTTAGTAATAAAACTACCACTGATCTAGCAATCCCTGGGTATATGTCCAAAGGAAATGAAGTCAGCATGTCAAAGATATCTGTAGGCCCATGTAGGCCAAAAATAGAACCAATCTAAGTGTCCTTCAACAGATAAATGGATAAAGCAAATGTGGCATATGTACAATGGAATTATATCCAGCTATGAAAAGGATGATGATGATGATGATGATGATGATGATGATGATGAAGATCAAAGATCATAGCCTTCAATATGGGTTACGACTAAACATCAACAAAACAAAAATCCTTATGACTGGGTCAGCACGCAACTTCACAATAAATGGAGAAAAGATTGAGGTTGTCCAAGAGTTTGCTTGGCTTGGCTCTATAATCAACACCTGTGGAAGCAGTAGTCAAGAAATCAAATGACGCATTGCTCTAGGAAAAGCTGTGGCAAAAGATCTCTTTAGAGTATTGAAAAGCAAAGATGTCACATTGAAGACGAAGATCCGTCTGACTCTTGCCATGGTATTTTCAGTCGCATCATATGGTTGTGAAAGCTGGACATTGAACAAGAGAGACAGAAAAAGAATTGATGCTTTTTAATTGTGGTGCTGGAGATGTCTATTGAATATACCATGGACTGCCAAAAGAACCAGCCAATCTGTCCTAGAAGAAGTGCAACCAGAGTGCTCCTTGGAAGCAAGAATGGCCAAACCGCGTCTTACATATTTCAGACATGTAGTCAGGAGAGATCACTCCTTGGAGAAGGACATCGTGTTTGGGAGAGTGTCAGGTCAATGCAAAAGAGGAAAACCCTCCACCAGATGGATTGACACAGTGTCTGCAACAATGGGCTTAAACATAAATAAGATCGTTTGCCTGGCACAGAATCGGGAAGTGTTTCGATCTGCTGTACATAGGGTTGCTATGAGTCGGACTCGACTTGACGGCACCTAACAACAACAACAACAAATGAAAAGGAAGTCTTGTCTTTGCAACAATGTGGATGAACCGGAAGACACTATGCTAAGCGAAATAAGCCAGGCTTGGAAAGACACATATTACATCATGTCACCTTGATGTGTAATGTAAAAAAGCCAGACTCATAGAAACAGAAAGTAAAAATGGTTGCTAGCAGAGGTTGGCAGCAAGGAACATTGGGGAGATGTTGGTGAAAAGATTTATATCTATTAGACAGGAGGAATAAGCTTACTTATTTCCATCAGACAGGAGGAATAAGTTCATAAGAAATATTGTGCAATATGGTGACTATAGGTTATTACGATGCATCATGTACTTGAAAATTGCTAAAAAAGTATTTATGACTTATTTAAGAATTTAAATGGAATTTATTTAAGTGCACTCACCACAAATAAGTATGCTAGGTGATGTTGTTGTTGTTGTTAGGTGCCATCGAGTTGAGTCCAACTCATAGCGACCCTCATGGGGTTTTCAATGGCTGACTGTTTTTCGGGATTGCCTTGGGAGTGGGTTGCCACGTCCTTCTCCCATTTTGCAGTGCTGGGAATCGAACTCGGGACCTCAGAGACTACAGAGCAGCGCTCTACCAACTGAGCTAAATCCCAGCCCCTTGCTAGGTGATAGATCTGCTAATTAGTGATTTGGCTACTGCACCCTGAATACATATTTCAAAACATCACATTGTACACTTTAAATGCAGAGGGATCAAAAAATGTACATGCATTTTAAGTATTAAAATTATAATACTCAATATACCTATAATACAAGATGGACACAAGTCATGTTGGACTTCTGCAATTACAGGAGGTGCTCAAAATGGTTACCATCATAATTTAATTCAACTTTAAAAAGTAATACATAAGTAGCATTGCTTAAAATGTGTATGTATGTTTTTGGCACTCTTGGTATAATACAGTATTTGTCAATTAAAAATAATAACAGAAAAGAAGGGTCATCTCAATTAAACCTATAAACACTGGAAGGATAATAAAGAAATATTATAAATAATATTAGGCCACGGGGATTAATAACTTAGGTGTAATGGTTGCATTCCTCGAAAAACAGTTAATCAGAGTGGACACAAGATCAGAGTAGCCCTGTAGTTATTAAAGAAACTGAATTCTTAAAAAAAAATTCCTTCCAAGAGAAAAAGCTTCTGAGCCAGAGGTTTTCACTGATAAGTTCTGTCAAACATTTAAGAAGAAGTAACATCAGTCTTAAATAAACTAATACAATAGAAGATGAAGGAAGGAATGCTTTCTAACTCTGTGGGAACATCATAACCCTGATACTAAGACCTGACAAGAGAATTAAAAGAAAAGAACATTATAGACCAATCTTCACAAATGTGGATGCAAAAGTCTCTAATAAATATTGGCAAGTTGAATCCAGCAATAGATAAGAATAATACAGCTTAGCCAAGTGGTTTGATCCCTGGAATGCAAGGCTGGTTTTACACTTAAATTTCAATCCATGGAAATCATCACATTCACAGACTAAAAGAGAGAGCTCATGCAGATGTGGAAAACAAAACTGAACAGCTGTTCATGATGAAAACTCTTTGCTAATGAAATAGAAGTGATTGCCCACATGGCGGGACATAAACAGAAGGTGTCTGTCAGCAAGAAGTCTTGGGTAAGCTTGCCTGTGGGAGCTGTAGTCACTGTCCCCTCAGTAGGCCCAGCCCTGTGGTAGAAACTTGGCAGGCACTCAGGGACCCTGGCCACAGCCACGGCCCCACCCATTACCTGGACTCAATGATCACTTGAAGAACACAGTGTTGGCTTCCACTAGACATTCCCTGAGGGACGGAATGTGCTGGCCCCAGACCAGAGCATCCATGCTGTCTTCATCTGTCCATGTGAAAGCCCGCTGGCCCTGGGTTCAGCATGTGTCTCTGTGCCTGGTGCGCATGACTTTGGTGCTACAGAGCGAATATTGAACCTATAGGTCTGGGGGCCACTCCAAAGCCCCACTCTCCTCCCACGTTGGGGCTGGCCTGTCACCTCTTCAGGGCCCCTCTTTGCCAGGGAGACAGACACCCTAGAGCTAGGCAGGGTGAGGTGTCTTTGGCTACCTGGGTCATGGAGGGCCTGCTCTTCCCCTTCCTGCCACCTCCAACCAGATCCCCTGCATCGTCAGAGAAGTAGGACAGCTGGGCCCCCTCTGAAGGGCAGCTACAGCTTCTCCACAACCAAAGGACCCAACGTTGTTGGAGCTAGAAGAGCATTTTGCTGGTTGCTGATGAATCCAATCTACACATAAACTGTGGGTGAGGAAGTGGAATCTGGGGCCCTGGGGAGGCCAGCAACCTGTCACCTCTGTTGTATTTTCTTCCTGTTAACAGCCAGTGCTGGGATGGAAAGGGCAAGGAGCAGCCATTTTCTAACACTTTGTGGCTCAGGACATCAGCTCTTGATGGGTCAGTGCTGAGATCATGGCCAGAGTGGCAGGCACACACTCTCTGTGGCAGGGGTCCCTTCCTTTGCTGGGCAGGAGAAGGAGATCTGTGGCCCTGCAGGACTGGGCCCCATGCTGAGTCCTTGCCTGAAGCAAGGGACGGCCCCCAGTAGCCTCTTCCCTGCCTCCAGCTCAGCCACATGCTGTTGGGTGTCTGGGACACTCCTTGATTAGATGTCCTGGATTTCTGGTGCCAACTCAATCAGGTGCTGATGCTTGGACCCTCAGCTCTGGGCACCCCACCCTGCCTGGTATTCCTGGCCATCCAAGGCCCTGAAGGCCTTGGCTCTCCCCTTCCTCAGGCCCTTCCTCTTCTCTGCAGCCCTTCTGGGCAGGGCTTCATTCAACCCCCCACCCCACTACAGGGTCATCTTCCCTGAAGTCTCCAGGCTGCAGATGGATGGGCCCCCTGTCACCAGCTGCCTGCACAGAGCATGGCTAGGGCCTGGCTTATCCCTGGAATGAGGGCATTCAAGGAGCATTGAGGAAGACATGACGTGGGCCTCAGAAGGCAGCCTAAACAGCAATGTCCGCTCCCATCTCTTTCTCTTTGTAAGCAGGTTCTTTAAAAATTATAAGGCACTATATGGACATGAAAAGAAGGAAGTGATAGTTTTTTTTCCCATACCATAGAAATCTGACCTTTTCACCACTGAGTCTATCCTCTGTAGAGGTAAGTAACCTGTGATCAGCATTTTGTGATGGGCGCTGGCAGGAAACATCTTTTTCAGGTGAGTGGATTAGGGATCTGTTCTTGAGGGCCAGCTGTCTGCAGACACTAGGAACCAATGGAGCAAGAACCAAACAGCAGAGACAAATGGGAACAAAAACTCATAGGAACCGGGGGAGCCAAAAGAGCAGTTGGCACTGGATGGGACACAGGGTAATGTGGCCACAACTGGCTTGGTATTTTGGTAACATGAGAGGGAAGGGGTCCTGCGCCATGTTTCCTATGGTGTTTGACAACTACCTGGCTTACGTTACCTACGTGGTAATCTGTGCACAGACAGCGTGCATTCTGACGGGGGTATGTTTGTTGTTTGCATTGGAGCCACCACAAAGACTTCTTCCAGGAAGTTTTCAGAAGCACAGTAAGTTAGGACAGGTCTTGTTTAATGGCTGCAAGTGAAATGGTGGTGCCCACACCAGGAGGCCAGCCCAGTGTCCTGTCCCTCCCTTACTGAGACTCCATCATAAGCCTGTTTCAGATGACTTTTGGCCAACCCATGCCTCTCTGGTGGGGCTGCATCACACCCAGCCTCTAGGTGGTCTGCATGGAGAGGGCCCTGTGTCTGGACTCAGACCTCCTCCAAATCCTCCCCTCCAGGGGAAGTGGCAACCCGCCCAGTGAAATGGGCCCCTGCGGGTCCCAGAGGGACCCGGAAATCTTGGCTCAGGGTTATAGCCTGAGACTCTCACAAAGGAGACGTCCCAAGGAACATCTATGTGTCTTTCCTGTAGGTTCCAGCTCTGGTTCAGGATTCACTTTGCTCCCCAGGACAGGGGAGGCTGAGGCTCAGGACAGTATCAAATGACCACCACCAGTGCGAGAAGTCTCTGTCCAATATTCGGCTTGAGAGAGAAAGCATTTGGGAAATCAGGGGGTGTTATTTGCAAAGAATGGAATTAAATCCCAGGCCTTGGATCTTCTTGAAATTGGGCCATGAAATGGTGACTTCTATGATCCTGAAAACTGTTAGGCGAGCTGTTTTTCAGCACTCAAGTGAGACCTTGAGAGTGTGGTGGAACTGAAGTTTAGATGAACTGAATCCAAAGAACAAGAGCAGGGCCTGGCGGAGCTCAATTAGAAGCAAGGGGTGCCTGCCACAGCTGCAGGGCTGACTAGAATAAGGGGGGACTAGAAACCACCAATCTGATGCTATTTCCCTTCACTCTGGGCTGCCTAAATTCCTTTGCGCCATGCGGATGGGGAGAGATTGGAGCGTGGCTCCTGTCTCCTTGTTGGTGGCCCCTTAATAAAGCTCTTTCCTTATGCAAACACTGGTGCTGGAGTATGGGTGTCTGTGCCTGTTGGGCAGTGAGCCCTGGCTCAGTATCATCACCCTGCTGAGGTTTCCACCGACTGACTCCCCAGCTCAGGGTGAAGGGTACTCGGGGCAGGAACAGCATGAAGAAACCCAAGATTCAGGAGGCTCTGAGGGCTCTCCAGGAAACAGACTGTACCAGAGAGACACCAAAAACCAGGGCAGCACTTAACCTAC
Source organism: Pedetes capensis (assembly GCA_007922755.1). Classification (NCBI taxonomy): domain Eukaryota; kingdom Metazoa; phylum Chordata; class Mammalia; order Rodentia; family Pedetidae; genus Pedetes; species Pedetes capensis. Next base: position 52,132 of record VMDO01006494.1, read on the forward strand.
TGCCCAAGTCTACACAAAGCAGAGACATCGAGTGAGATCACCTCCTGGACCAGCACCAGCCTTCAGGTGAGCCTGTGGCTCCCCTCGGCCCTTGGGAGACTGATACAGCCAGAGAAAACCATGCCTTCCAGCCCTGATCTCTCCTTGATCCACTCTTTCCTTCTTCCATGCTCCTGTTGACGTGACCCATTTTGCTTCTGCCTTTTGTTTCTTGTTTCTTAAGTCTCTCATGACTACAATATTTCTTGTTTCTACTGTTTCACCTCATTTTGCCTCAATGAATATTTTCTAACATAGCATTTAACTCTGGTGATGATTTTTTAAAAATATATTTGTTGTTACTTTCTTAGTGGTTTCTCTGAGGCTTACATATACATTGTAACATGGAATCTATTTCAGATTTAAGCTGGCCTAAAAGAGTGCTACTCTGCACTCTCTGACAACCTGAGTTCGATCCCCTGCACTGCAAAAGTGGGAGAAGGATGTGGTAATCCACACCTGAAGCCATCCCAAAACAGCCATTGAAAACCCTATGAGGGTTGCTATAAGTCAGACCCAACTCAACGGCACCTAACAACAACAAACAATTTCAATAAGATATAGAAATGTCCCCTGTTTAGCTCCCCCTGCCCCCTTTTTTAAAAAATTGAGACAGGGTCTTGCTGTACATTTAAGGCTAGCCTTGAATTTACAGTCCTCCTGCCTCTGCTTCTCCAGTGCTGGGATTCCAGGCCTGTCCACCATGCTCGGCCCCACCTCTCATTTTTGTGCTGTATTGTTATACATGTTACATTCACGCATGTTACAAACCCCAAAATTGCAAATATGTGATCTCATATAAAGAAGCTAAGAGGCAAAAGGGGAGCATATATATGTTTATAGAGGATTTAAGAAACAGTAACATTATTGCTTATCATTTTCAGTTTTTGCTTCCTCGTGGATTTGCATTACCATCTGCTCTGTACTTCTGTTCCCACCCCTGCCTTTGTATTGTTACTGTCAAATATATGACAATAGTTCTTCCTTGTCCAGGATTCACCTTCTGCAGCTTCAGTTACCATGGTCAACCATGGCTGGGAAATTTTAAATGGAAAATTCCAGGAAGTTTTAAAATGGGGACCATGCTGAGTTGTGTGATGAAATCTTGTGCATTCTGCTAACTCCTGCCTAGTGCATGAGTCATCTGGGTCCAGCGTATTCATACTGTCTGCACTGCTTGTCCATGAGTCACTTAGTAGCACCTAGGTTATCAGATCGACGGTGGTAGGCAGTATTGCCCACTTCTGCTGGAGCCCTTCCTATACCCTAAAGTGCAAGAACAGTGATACTGGCAACTTAGATGGGACGGAGAAGCTGTAGATGCTTCACTGAAGGGTCATCTCGCTTCCTCACAACTCTAGAGTTTCCATTTGGCTCCTTTTCTTCCTCCAATGACCAGGGTTGAAACCAGGGCCTTATTCATACTAAGCAAGTTTTCTACCACTGAGCTGTACCCCCAGCCATCCCACTCCCATATTTTTTTTGAGACAGGGTCTTGCTGAGTTGTGGAGTCTGTCTCTGGCCTCTACTTTGTGATCCTGCCTGCATCTCCTGAGTTGCTAGGATTACAGGTGTGTACCACAGAGCCCCGGTTTCTTTTAATCCTTTAAATGTGGTTCCTTTTGGTTTAGGTATATTTATAACAGTTTATTTGAAGTCTTTGACTGTTAATTCCAACCTCTGAGACCTCCCATGGACAAAGCAATTCCTGTTGTTGGTGTTTTGCCTTTTTTCAGTGTGCCTCACTCTTCTTTTATTTCCTTACACATTTTGTATTTCTTTTGTGGAAAACTGGATATTTTGGATAATATATTGTAGCAATTATGAATAATAGTTCTTTCCCTCAGAAGTTTGTTACTGTTTTAGTGTGATTGTTCGTTTGTGAAGTGATTAAGCTGTACTATTTTCATGGAGTCCATTTCCCGTGAAATGTGTAGTGTCTGATTTCATTCCTCAAAAGGCACAGTCTGTGACGTCACCTGACCCCTCCTTGCACAGGTTGCCAATGGTTTCAGTTGAGCTGTCTTAGACTGACTGTTTCTCTGATATCCTCCTTGAACTTGCTCTGTGTCTGTAGGTCTCTCATCTGGGTGTTATCCTCCACTAATTGCCAGCTGTTTTATCGACAGGCCCTGAGATAGAAATTGTGCCCTGGTCTGATCCAATTAATGTATTGCTATTTAGCAGGGCTTTCTTTGAGGCTAATCTTTGAGACCTGCTCTAATCCCACAGGGGCTTGATTAGCTGCTGCTTCCCTGTTTCTCACTATTAAATCTCTAGCTGGTCCCATTTTGCTTGTTGCTGTCATGGACCTTCCAGCTCCCTGTTCATTACTCTCTGTGAATCTCAACTGTCTCAAATTTCAGCTGTCTTTGATAGTGCACTTCAGTTTGAACTTTCCCATGCTATGTTCTTTTTACTTTTAGGGAACTTGCAGTTTGAACCCCGGGCCTCATATATACTTTGCAAGTACTCTACCACTAGGCTGCATCCCCAGCCATATATATATATATATATTTATATTTATATTTAGAGTCAAGGTGTCATTAAGTTATGCAGGCTGCCTCTGACCTCAAACTTGTAGTCCTCCTTCCTCTGCCTTCTGACTCGCTGGAATTATAGGCATGTGCCACAGCGCCTGGCCCCCAAGCTCTGTTCTCAATGAAGTAAGTTACATTGGGGAGAGCTACAGAACTCTCTGTCACTACTCTGCCCCAACACATCTCTCAGAGGAAGCTCTGTGCCACTGCTCTGAGGGAGGAGGTCAGGACAGTGACCTGCTTCTCTTGGAATAACTACCCTGAGGGTGATGTGCATAGGCAATCGCCTCTGGTCTTCTAGACTTCCCTTTCCTAGTGTTGAATCTCTGCCCAATAGCAAGCTGGGCTGAGGACAGCTGGGCCCAGTATTCTCAGCCAGCTGCACTTGAGTGGAGAATCTGCCCCATGCCTGGATGGAATAAAGGATCCTTAGAGATCTCAGCTATGGGAGAAGGATGTGGCAACCCACTCCCAAGGCAATCCCAAAACAATCTGCCGTTGAAAACCCTATGTGGGTCGCTATGAGTCGGACATGACTCGACAGCACCTAACAACAACAACAACAGAGATCTCAGCTACACCTGTCTGGATTAGAATTTTTTTTCTATGTAGAGATGGGGTTGGGAGAATGAAAAATACTGGTAGCCTGCCCCTCCTAGGAAATAACTGTGGCCCTAGATTGGGAAGTGGAGGAGAATGAGCCCCTCTTCTTGGCTCCAACTGCTTAGAGTATAGGTTCTACCCCTTAGACCTCTGCAAAAGAGGTGATGAGGGAGTGGGTTGGTACTTAAAACCTTACTATCTCACTGTGCTTACTGGGATCTATTACATTCTCTCCCCCCCCCCCCATTATGGTACTGGGGGTTGAACCCAGGGTCTCATGCTTGCTTGCATGCTTTGCAAGAGCTGTACCACTGAGCTGCACCCCCAGCTCTTTTTTTTTTAACTTTTGAGCCAGGGTCTCACTAAATTACTGCCTCTGGTCTCCAACTTGCGATCCTGAGTCACTGGGATTACAGATGTGTGCCAACTGCACCAGGCTCTTCATTCTCTTGAATAAATGTTTTCTCCACTTGCCCTATGCCCTTGAGACAATTTTCAGAGACCTTATTTGGCTTTTCTTTTCTTCTTTTCTCTTTCCTTTTCTTTCTTTTTCTTTTTTGTGGCTAGGGAATCAACCCAGGGCCTTATGCATATTAGGCAAGTGCGCTGCCACTGATCTACATCTCTTATTTTCAGAGATTTTAAGTGATTGTTTTTTGGAAAATAACTTTCAAGGCTGGGTGTGGTGGCACATGCCAGTAATCCCAGTGACTCCAGGGGCAGAGGCAGGAAGATTGCAAGTTTGAAGCTAGAGGCAGCCTGCATAATTTATCAAGATCCTGCCTCAAGATAAAAAATAAAAAAGGGGCTGAGGGTGCAACTCAATGTTAGAGCACTTGCAAAGTATGGGAGGCCCTGGGTTCAGTCCCTCAGTACCCCACACAGACAAACAAAACAAAATAAAACAAAAACAAAAACAAAAACAAAGAAAAAGAAAAAGAAAAAAGAAAAAAGAAAAAAGAAAAGTAACTTTCACCCATTAATTGCCACTTTGCTGAAGAGAAGGTTTACTGAACTCCTCATGCCACCATTCCAGAAATGCTTGACTTTGACTTTGAAAGATCCTTTCATTAGGTACAGAAGTCCAAGTTTACCCTTGTGGTGATACTTTCCTACCTTATTTCTTGCTGTGATTCTTTCCTTTCTTCCTTTCTTTATTCCATATCATTTTCCTCTGACTACCTCTAAGATTTTCTAGTTATGAACATTTTGGTTGTAATTGGGTCTTTTCAATGCCTCTGTTTCTGCTTTACTGTGTTGAGTCTTTCTTCTAGGTTTTGAACATATTTGTAATAACTTTTTGTATGTTTTCATGTTCTTGTCTGCTAGCCCTGTGTGTCATTTCTGGGCATTTTGACTGAGAGATTTTACTCTTCATTATGAGTTGTGTTATCCTCACTCTTTGGATGCTTCATATTTTTACATTAAATGTCAGGTATTGTGAATTTATCTTGTGGTGCTGGGCATTTTTGAATTCATAAAGATATTCTTGAGCCTAGGCCGAGCATGGTGGCACACAGCTATAATCACAGAGACTTGGGAGGCGGAGGCAGGAAGAAGGTGGGTTCGAGGCTAGAAGCAGCCTGTGTAACTTACCAAGAGTATGTATCAAGATAAAAAAAATAAAAAGGGGGTTAGGGGTGCAGCTTAGTGGCAGAGCGCTTGCAAGGTCTGTGCGAGGCCCTGGGTTCAGCCTCCAAGTACTGAAAAAAAAAAAATTCTTAAACATTCTTCTGGGATGCAGGCATCTTTATAGAAACTATCTTTCAGGTCCTGCTTTTAAAGTCGGCCAGGCGGGGCCAGAACAGTGTGTTGTTGTTGTTGTTAGGTGCTGTGGAGTCAGTATGTGACTCATATCAACCCTGCATACAAGAGGGGAAACACTATTGTCAGTGCTTCTCTGCTGTTCATAGGGTTTTCAATGGCACATTGATTTTTGGGAGTGGATTGCCAGGTCTGTCTCCCAAGCCTACAGCATGTGGTGTTTCCAGGTGGTTTCCCATCCGAGTACTAACCAGGCCTGACCCTGCTTAGCTTCCGAGGTTTGACGGGATTAGATGCCACAGGGCTACGATTGCAGGCTAGAACAGTGGGTAGTCTAGGCTAATTATCAGGCCCTATGAGTACTTTCCCCAATGAATTGTGAATTTTGAGGTTTTGCAGTTTGGCGGATGAGCACAGGCACCATCACCACCTCCGGGGAACTGTGAGCCTGAGTGCTGAGGGGTGGTCCTTCTCTGGCTCGGGCTCTGGCTTCGTTCACGCACTGATCGTTCACGCACTGAAGACCCTCTGCAGGTCTTCACGCTTTCTCTCAGCAGCTTCTGTCCTAGCATGTATCATGTCCTGACGACTCTAACCCCGAGTCTCTTGGCCCCATCTCAGCAAGAATCCCTCCCTGTGCTCCAGCCTGGAGTTCTCCCAAGCCAGCCTGCTGGGGATGGCACGGAGCCTGCAGCTCTCAGGGGTCATCGTTGTTCAGTGTTTGATGTCAGCTATTTGGAAACCATTGTATTTTGTAATTTGTCCCTTCCTCCTTACTTCTTTCCTCTCTCCCACCCTCCCTCCCTTCTTAAGTTTTTATGCCTAGACAGAATGGTAGCGACAGTCCCTTTGACTGTGTTTTGACTTGCTGCATATACCCTGACTTCATATTCTCTCTCTAGTTTTATTTTTGTACTGAGGGGTGGAGCCCGGAGCCTCATGCATGCTAGATAAATGCTCCATCGCTGAGCCACACCCCTAGCCCTTTTTCATTTTTTCTTTTGAGACATGGTCTCGTTAAGTCACATAGACCTCAAACTTATCCTCCTGCCGCAGCCTCCTGACTCGTTGGACTCAGGCGTGTGCCACCACACTCCGCTCATATTCTTTCTCCAGTACCTGCTTTTTCTCTTGTGTCCCTCTTTCCAAGCAATGGATCAGTCTTTCATTCCACTCTGAGAAAATATTTGATTTCATCAAAATAAGATATATACATATATATATATGAACTATATGTAGATGCTGTCCTTCTTCACTCATCAGATAGAGTCAAGCATGGTGATTCATGATCTGAGGGACAGAAGAAGACACTTTCCTGAGTTACTGCTGGCTTGTGAATTGAGACAATCTTGGTGGGGGGCAATTTGATGCTCTCTGTCACCCAAAGCTGGAGGTGCATGTGCCTCGGACTCATCAATTTCATTTGAACAAATTCATCTCATTGAAATTCTTGCACATTTGTATCTTTTTTCCCCAAATGGCTGTTAAATTTGTTTGCTTAATCAATAATAACTCTGCCAAAAATTGTTATTGTTAGGTGCCGGCGAGTCGGTATCCAATTCATAGCAACCCTATGTACAACAGGCAAAACACTATTGTCAGTGTTTCTCTGCTATTCATAGGGTTTTCAATGGCAGATTGATTGGGAGTGGGTTGCCAGGTCCTTCTCCCAAGCTTACAACACCTGGTGTTCCCAGGTGGTTTCCCATCCAGGTACTAACCAGGCCCAACCCTGCTTAGCTTCCAAGATCTGATGGTATTGGATGCCACAGGGCTACGGCTTGGCAAAAATTAGTTAACTGATATTGAGATATTCGTAATGAAACACTAATTTAAAAAATCCATGACACCTTGATAGAAATTAGAGTTTACACAAACAAAAAAACCATCAATACTGCCAGCAATATACATGAGTGTAATATGTCTGACGGGATAGCCAGGTGTTTATACATTTATATTTGACATCTGACCATATTTTCAGTCACCATATCTTCTTTCCAGATTAAAGAAAATAGGATGCTGACTTCTGTAACAAAGTTTTTTTTTGGTACAAAAATCAAACAATTGCCAACAAGTCACAACAGGGCAATTGGTTGTTGTCTTTATTAGGTGCTGTCAAGTTGGTCCTACTCAGGGTGACCCTTATAGGGTTTTCAATGGCTGATTGTTTCGGGATTGTTTTTAGGAGTGTGTTGCCATGTCCTTCTCCCATTTTGGCAGTGCTCTAGAGGATAAAAACCCACATCAAACAGGTGCTGAAAATAAATACTAACTAGGAGGAGAATAGAGCCCTCCTGGGGGCTGTTTCCATCGCCTTAGTGTGTGGGGTTGGTCTTCAGAACCCCAGGGCTGACCTCCCAGGTCCTACTCATCTGAGGGCCATGACCAAATCAAGCTGCCTAAGAGCCAGGCGCCTACAGCTGTACCACTGTGGCCTCCGATCCTGTTGGATCTTGGAAGCTAAGCAGCGTTGGACCTGGTAAGCAGTGTTGGACCTGGTTAGTAATTGGATGGGAGACCCCCTGGGAACACCAGGTGCTGTAGGCTTGGGAGAAGGACCTGGCAACATACTCCCAAAAAATAATCCTCCACTGAAAACCTTATGAATAGCAGAGAAGCACTGATAATAGTGTTTCGTCTGTTGTACATAGGGTCGCTAAGAGTTGGATACTGACTTGATGGCACCTGACAACAACAACAAAGAGCCAGGCCTCCCAGGAGCCTCGGGGCAGGCATCTGATTTGGTGGACCAGAAGTAAAAAAAAAACTGGGTTGGGATATCCTTTCTTCTGTTGCTCACTCTGGTCAGTTGGGAGGCCCTCAGTAGGTTCACTGAGATGTGTGGATAATTTCAAACTTTCCTTTAAGAGCACATATTTGCTTTATTCAGGCAAAAAGATGTATATATTCTAGCCCAAACACAAGACTGAAATTCTGTTTTTCTGGAGGATCAGTTCTGTGAAAGGTTTTTTGGTTTGAGAAGCATCCTTTGGATATCTCAGGCCCGGGTGGCCTCCTTGTACATGCCAGTGGAAAGGCCTTTTCTTTTCCCTGGCTGAGTGACACAGGCCTGCGCCTGACTGGGGACAGGCTCCATGGGCAGCCTCTGTCTGAGAGCAAACTAGGGTGTCCTGGAGACTCAGGCTGACTGTGGTTTAGAACTGAAAAGGAGTTACTGGGCAGGTAAAATGAAAACCTAGAGAGAGCCACTTTCGCCAGTCAGAAAACATGAGGGTCCCAATCCAGACCGAAGAGGTGTGAGGGGCACGAAGAGTGGACAGGCACCCTGAAGGGCCACAGGTGGCCATGACAGGCGTGCAGGGCCCTGATCTGCTTGAGCCCCTGGATGAGAAAGAGATCCAGACTTGCTGGGGTAAAAAGCAAAGTAAGACAATTTCTGGTTTAAAAAGAAGCCATTCAAAGGTTGTTGTGGTTAGGTGCCCTTGAGTCATGTCCAACTCATAGCGACCCTCATAGGGTTTTCAACGGCTGATTATTTTAGGATCACCTCAGGAGTGGATTGCCACGTCCTTCTCCCATTTTTGTGGTGCTGGGAATCAAACTCGGGACCTCAGAGACTGCAGAGCGGTGCTCTAACAACTGAACTAAATCCCAGCCCTACTCAAAGGTTAGTGTAGTTATTTTCACAAAATTAATTTCTGAATAGGCTGATGCTGTCTGGAAACCTGGATGCCCCCACATGCCACAAGGCACCCCCTGCTGTGTCCTCCCTGCCTGCCTATGGGGGCATTGAGGGTCTGAGACAGGAAGGGCGGCTTGGCTGAGCCTCGCCCCAAGGGCGGTTGCCCTGGCCTCCTCTGCTCCTGGCAGGCCTTGGGCTGCTGTCTCGATGCCTTCACCCCACCTGCCCCACGCTCCAGCCCTTCCAGCTCCCGCCCTCCCGCTCCCCAGCTGGGCCTCCAGAGCCACTGGGTCCTCCTCCTCCACTCACTCACTCCTCCTCCTGAGCATGGAGGCCCCTGTGACCTCCTCACTCCCTGTTTCTTCTTGGACACCGCCTCCTTTGAGGACTGCGGGCTCCTGCGTCACCTTGGTCCATGCACCTGCCCTCAGCTTCCCTTGGTTGTCTTCTGAGGGCTGTGGAATTTCCCTGTGCTTCCACAGTCTCCTCTTTAGACAAGTCTTCCACTCCACCTGGCAGATCCCACAGGAACAATGCAGAGGACACTCCTGCCTCCGAAGCTCCTCCGTGATGGTCGCTGGGTCTGGCAGGGTGGGCATCGTGGCCATGTGGGACCAGCGGGGAAGTCTCATCCCTTCCTTTCTCTCTTTTCTTTCTTCTCTTTTCTTTGTCTTTTTCTTTTTGCTTCCTCTTTTTCTCTTCCTCTTTTTCTTCTCTCTTCCTCTCTTCTCTTTTTCTTTCTTTCTCTTGTTTTACTTCTCTCTTCCTTTCTTCCCTTTCTCCTTCCTTCCTTCCCTTCCCTTCCCTTCCCTCCCTCCTTTCTTTCTTATCTTTTCTTTTCCTTTCTCTCTCTTTCTTTCTTTCTTTCTTTCTCTTTCTTTTCTTTCTTTGGTACTGAAGGGCTAAACCCAGTGCCTCCTGCACACTTTGCACATGCTCTGCCACTGAGCTGCGTTCCCGGTCCCCTTTTTAATTTTTTAAAATAGTGAAACAGGGCCTCACTAAGTTACACAGGTAGCCTCTGGCCTCAAACTTGCCATCCTCCTGCCTCTGCCTTTGGAGTTGCTGGGGTAACAGGTTTGTACCACGGTGCTGGCAGTCACTTGCTTCAGGACTATGTTTAAAGAGCTCTTGCGTGCGTGTGAAAAGCACATACAGGACACGATTGCTGTTCCCGACAGCTGCAGGGAGCACTGTAGAGATGTCCTGTATATTTATTTTTGTTTGCAATTCCTTTTTTTTTTTTTTGGTGGACCCAGGGCCTCCCGCCTGCATGCTCTGTAAGTGGTGGACCACTGAGCTGTGCCCCCAGCTCATTTTTTACTTTTTTGAGACACGGTCTCATGAAGTTACACAGACTACCTCTGGTCTTGAACTTGCAATCCTCCTGCCTTCACCTCCCAAGCTGCTGGGATTACAGGCGTGCGCCACCACGCCCGGCTTTGTTTGTGATTCCTTCGAGATGACATGGTTGGCATGCACTGTGAGTTAGGAAATCAGAAGGTAGTTACATCCGCTGTTCTGAGAGCAAGTGCTGGGATTTCTGCCCTTCCTCGATCTCTAGGCCTCCCGTGAGCCTCTTCGTATGGGGCATATGCTCTTTGGTAAGCGTATTCTCTGACTCTTTTGTCATCCTTTTTTGGTGCCTTAGATGTTGGCCAGGCCCCTTTTGAGCAGATGGACGGTGGCCTCAGGAGGTGGCTGAGTCTGGGATGCAATATACTCTGATCAGCTCTTAAGTGGTGGATCTGAAAGATCAGTTATATCCCCTAAGAATTCATGTGTTGAAGCCATTAGGCCCAGTTCCTCAGGAGGCAACTGGATTTGGAAATGGGGTCATCAAAGAGTGATTAAGCCAGGTGCTGTGGTGGACACCTGTAATCCCAGTGAACTGGGAGGTGGAGACAAGAGGATTGAGAATTTGAAGCCAGAGGTAGCCTGTGCAATTTAGCAAGACCCTGTATCAATAATTAATAATAATAATGATAAATAGGGTGGTGGTGCTTGAGGTGCAGCTCAGTGATACAGCACTTTCCTAGCATGCTCAAGGTCTTGGGTTCAACCCCTTAGTACTGAAAAGAAGAGGTGATTAGGTTAAAATAAAATCATTAGAGTGCACCCCAATGTTCTTGTAAGAAGTCTTCTTGTAAGCAGAAGAGATTAGGGGCTGGCGATGTAGCTAAGTGGTAGAGCACTTGTCTAGTGTGCAGGAGGGCCCCGGGTTCAATTCCCAGCACAAGGGGGAGTAGAGGACATCAGGACACAGACACACACAGAGGAATGGCCATGTGAAGACAAGCGGAAGACGGAGTCTACAAGGTAAGGAGGGAGGTCTCAGGAGAAACCAACCCTGCCTGTACGTGACCCCAGATCTTCCAGCTCCAGGACACTGAGATGATAAATTTCTGTTCTTTAGGCCACTGAGCCTGTGGTACTTTATAACAGCTGTCCCGGAAATGAATTCAGTATCCAACTTCAGCTTTAAAATGTTGTTGGCTTTATTATAGGGCATGGCAAGGCAATTCCTGTGCACATGTTACCTCCCAATGGGAACTGGAGAAAGAGCAAATTTTGCTTTTACATGGCAAGCATGACTCAGTAAAACTGAGTTTCTGGTATTTTTCTGTTTCCTTTTTTTTTTTTTTTAAACAAACAAACAACAAACGAAAACCAGTGTCTCCCTATGCAGCCCAGGCTGCTTTGAATCTTCAGTCTGCCTGCCTCAGCATCCTTAATGCTGGGATTACACCACTCCTAGCTTTGTCTTTCTAAGGATTCTTAAGGTCTTTGAAAAACTTGCAGGCAACCCAAGACCACTCAAGGGCTAATGAGGGACTTAAATCGAATTAAGCGTCTTAGAAATTGCATTTAAACTGACCTTGAAAGGTTGTGGCTGACATCCCAACTCAACCAGAGAAGAGGATGTAGGTCCCCAATGTTGGCGGCACAGTGTGACATTTACAAGAAGTGATTAAAACAGAAAAAAGACATCACCTATTGTAATTCAGACCAGTTTCAACACGTGATTACATTCTCGTACACGTTTAGTGGAAATGACAGTGACTTATAAACCAATGCAAATTAATGAGATTTATTGAAAGAAAAAAATAAGCTTGCTTGGTGCTCCTTCCCACTGTAAAGGGGATGACAAACAAATTTTTATATAAAAATTGTCAACTCAGTTAATTTGTCTAAGATTGAAACTTGGTGTATAATATTAAACAAGTGATTATTTTTTGGAATCCTCGTGTAATTCTCCTGTGCTTTTAGAGTACCATTAACAGTAAACAATCTTGTTTAGAGGTCTTAATATTTTGGGCTTCCGGGAGCCTTTTCCCTTTAATTCCTGACTGCATGAAATTGCATCTCCTGACTTATCCTGTAGCTTAGCAACAGCGCCTAAGCTCACGGTTGGCTGGTGGCAGGCCTTTGGGTCTTTGTGCTTGCTGCTCTCTAACATGCAGTGCCTCCCACGGACAGCGGACAGCACACAGTGCTGAGAGTGGCTTTGGAAGAGTAGGCATATTGAAATTGATAGCTTTAGGAAGTGTCCCCTCTGCCATTAGTGTTCTGATGTAACAATAAAAATAGATGAAATGGAAAGGATTGCCCCCAAGGGCTGTGGACCCCCTCATTCGCAGCTGAATCTTCTCCCATGTCCCCGTGACTGGTCCATAGCTAAGGGCCAGATTCAAAGGGCAGCGATTTCCACCCAGTGCTGTCTGCTAGAAAAGACTTCTCATTTCTGCCACACAGACTTGCAAAGTAGCCAGGATGCAGGGGCTTCCACACGCAGTTGCTGCAGTGAAACAATGCAGAGGCCCATCTTCACCCCGGGGCTAACTCCCTTTTGGGAGGGTAGCAGATGCAGAGCCAGCTCCTAAGCGGAGACGCTGATCATTCTTTTGGAGATGAATGGCCCCTCTTCCCAGCCCATGAAGTTCCTTCTACAAACCTGGCAGCCAGCTCCTCTAGGGTCAGCTGTGTCCCTCCCCTCTGGGTCTGTACCTGCCAGAGGCCAGGGCCACTGTCCTCATCCACTGAGGAATTGCCAGTGATCATAAGTCACATCCTCCCCAGCCCTGATCATGGCAGGGAAGATGAAAGGATAGTCAGTCAACAGCTATTCTGTATGTTTCTTACAAAACCACAACCCATTGGTGGGAACTTCCCTTCTGGGCTTTAGGACACTGCCACGCTCCTTTCTGTAGGGTGTGCTTCGTTCTGGTAACTGTGTCCTTTGCTGTGCAAAAGACTTTTAATGTCACACAGTCCCATTTGTCAGTTCTTGCTGTTGTTTCTTGCACTATTGGAGTCCCATTCAGAAAGTCCTTGTTTATACCTTTGTCTTGAAGTGCTTTCCATATGTTTCCCTCTAGCAGTTTCAACTGTTCAGGTGTTAAATTAAGTTCTTACATCCATTTTAAAGTGATTTTCATACAAGGCGAGAGAGGGGGATCTAGTTTCAGTCTTTTGCATGAGGATATCCAGTTCTCCCAGCACCATTTTTTGAGGAGGCTTTCTCCAATTTACATTTTTGGCACTTTTGTTGAGCATCAGGTGGCTGTGGCGGCATGGATTTATTTCTGGACCCTCTATTCCATTGGTTGATATGTCTGTTTTTGTGCTAGTACCATGCTGTTTTCTTTTTTTTTAAGCTATGGCTTTGTAGTATAATTTGAATCAGGTATTGTGATGCCCCCTGCATTGCTCTTTCTGCCCAGCGTTGCTTTAGTGATTCAAGATCTTTTGTGCTTACATATGAATTTTAGGATTTTTTTCTATTTCTCTGAAGAATGTGTCGGGCTGGGATTTAGCTCAGTGGGTAGAGCGCTGCGCTGCAGTCTCTGAGGTCCTGAGTTCAATTCCCAGCACCGCAAAAATGGGAGAAGGGCCTGGCAATCCACTCCCAAGGCAATCCCGAAGCAGTCAGCCATTGAAAACCCTGTGAGGGTTGCTATGAGTTGGATACCGACTCAACGGTACCTAACAACAACAACAACAACTGAAGAATGTCATTTGGATTTTGGTGATGATTGCATTGAATCTGTAGATTGCTTTCAGTAACACAGCCATTTTCACAATATTAATTCTTCTGATCCATGAGTATGGGAGGTCTTTCCACCTTCTAGTGTCTTCTTCAATTTCTTTCTTCAGTGTTTTAAAGTTCTCCTTGTAGAGGTCTTTTATCTCTTTGGTTAGGTTTATTCCAAGGCACTTTATTCATTTTGAAGCTATTGTAAATGAGATTGTTTTCCTGATTTTTTTCTCAGTTTGGTTGTTATTGGTATATAGAAAAGCTACTGATTTTTGTATGTTGATTTTGTATCCTACTACTTTGTTGAAAATGTTTATCATCTCTAAGAGTTTTCTGGTGGAATTTTTTAGGGTATTTTAAGTATAGGATCATATCATTTATAAATAGGGATAATTTGACTTCTATCTTCTCTACTTGGATTCTTTTTATTTCTTTCTCTTATATTATTGCTGTGCCTAAGTGTTCTATTTGCCTGCAGCCATAGCCCTGTGGCATCTGATCCTGTCAGATCTCAGAAGCTAAGCAGGGTGAAGGTAAAAATAGGAAGTGCCTGAAATTTAAAAAGGAAGGGTGGCAGAGAAAGGGAAGGAAGAAGGAAGCAGCAAGGGTTAAGTAAAAGAAAGGAAAAAGAAGATCCAGAAAGGAAATGAATGCTAGGCAGAGGGTGAGAAAAGAGAAAAAGATAAACCAAACAACAACAAAATGCTTGCACAGTAAAGAAAAAGATGTATAACAAAATTAGGTAAACATATGAAGAGCAATAAGAAGTAAAAAGCCAGCTGGATGCAGTGGCAACATCTGTAATTCCAGGGACTGAGGAAGTGGAGGCAGGAGGATGGCAAATTTGAGGCCAGAGGTAGCTTGTATAACTTAGCAAGACCTTGTCTCAAGATTAAAAAAGGGGAGGGGTGCTGGGGGCACAGCTTAGTGTAGAGTGTTTGCAAAGTATGCACATGGCCCTGGGTTTGCCCTCCAGTAACACCACGCCTGTGCACACACACATACACACAGAGAGAAGTAGAAAGCCTAAGAGATTTCTTTTTTAAAAATGATAAAGTAAAAATGGTACTAAAAGTATAGTAAATAAAGGCAGTAAAAGATAAAAAAGAAAACTAAAATGGGAAAACAATAAAAATTACATTAGAAAAAAGAGTAATGAGGAAAACAAAATTAATGACAAAAAGGGAAAAAACAAGGAAAAGGAAGAAAAAAGAGGAAAAAAAAAAGAGTCAGATACTACGATGTATATCTGCAATCCCAGCATCTCAGTAGCCTGAGGCAGGAGAATCTTGAGCTCCAGGTCAGAGACAGCCAGCACAACTCAACAAGACCCTGTCTCAAACTAAAAATCACGGAAGGGCTGGGGATATTGCACAGTGGTACAGCACTGCCCCATGCAAAGCCCTGGGGCAAAAAGATGAAGTTCTGGAGCGGCTTCTTTCTGTGGCCTCTAATATTGGAGCCTCCTGGGTGGAGGTTGTAGTCAGTTGAAGATGGAGTCTTTTTCCTGACCCCAGCTCAGAGTTGCCAGTCTCCAAAGTTCCTCTCGGGAGCTGGCATCCTCTCCTCTCCCCTGGGTGTGGGGCAGCCTTCCACCCAGCCTGAGCCTCCACCTGCCGGACCTCTCAGTGTATCTGTGTCCCACCTTCCCCCTCTCTGCAACTGCCTGCTGCAGCTGGGTTACACTCTGGGGTTGTGGCAGGTCACCTCCAGGCTCCCTGACCAGTGAGGATTCTTTGTTTTTGGCCCCTAGAATATCTCAGTCTCACACAACAGATTCCTTCTCAAGATGATAACTAGTCCCGATGCTCTGCTATGGGGAGCCTGGCTAAACAGATCTCTTCTCCAGTGCTGACCCCACCAGCCAGGGAGAGCCATCGTCTTATTCACCCCCCTGGATGGGCCCAAGGGCTTCAAAGCCTGTGTGTTTGTCCTGTGGGACTGCCAGTGGGCCTGCCAGGGCTCTCTGGCTTACACTTTGAGTGAGGGTTCTGGTCCTCCTCCCCCACTGGGCGAGGGCTGGACATGTGTCCCGCTCACTCCCTCTCGATGCTCAGCTCTGCTCTCTGCGATCATTCTGTAGTCTCCTCTGCGATTTCTGTGCTTTTCCAGACTCTCTTGGGAGTAGAGTTCACTTCTTCCCATTCTGACTCCTTTGTTTTACTGTGTCACCTGGAGGCTGCCTCTGTTCTGCCATCTTACATCAGAAACACCCTTGACTTTGGACACCAAGAAGATTCTAGGTTTGGCTATTCAGAGGTTTGTTTTTCTCAAGGCTAGAAAATTACCAGCTTAGAATTGCCTGCAGCATACTCTGTGCTTTCCTGGGTCAGCGAGGTGGAAGCCCATAGGACCTCTCTGAGAGGAAGGTCATGAGTAATAGGAGTGACCAGAGCCAAAGCATCAGCTAACATGACAAGAGTGTGTTGTGTGTATGCATCCACACTGTACCAGGTTCTGATTTACTTGGCGATGTTCAGGTTAACTGACAAATACTTTGAAGAGGAGGACCAGAGCTACACGTCATTTTCACTCCATTTACCAATGGATTGCCCTATTTTTCTGGCGTGGGCTAATGTGGGGTTACAGTTTTCTTTTCCTGTGGTCTTTGGCTGGAGTAGAGTGATTTTTGCCTAAGCTTTTCTATCCTGGTAGCCTGCTCATTTCCTGATCCTGTGATAGATTAACATTTGTTGGGCTTTGCGGTCTGTGCTCTTTGACATTTCTGGTTGCTGACTTCTTTGCTTCTTATTCTGGTATTGAGGATTTAGCCCAGGGTTCACATATGCTGAATATGTGCTCTGTCACTGAGATATGATCCCAACCTCCACGTCTGAGATATATAAGGTCAGAATACCCAAGGGACTTATCGCCATGTTGTTCTTTGAGTCCCAAATTTACTGTATCGTATACATTCTTCTCTCTACCCTTCAAATCTCACGCGTGCTTTAAATGCGATTTCTAGGACTTTTAGCTCTACTTAGTAGGAGGAATAAAAGTATATTTACTTTTTCTTCCCAGAATCAGAAATCTAGTTAATAATTTTTAAAACATCTGCTATCTCCAATTTCTGGATCACTTTTGGTTAGGCTTATATTGCCTGTTTTTATTTTTAGTTGGTGGTCATATGGTCCTGTCTTTTCACATGTCTAGTGATTCTTTTATTGAATAATAGATCAAACTATCAAGGCATCAGAAAACATTCATTCCTGTCTCTTCTAGGAGTGTGAATGGGCCTGCTTTCTCTAGTCATGGTTGGAATGGGCTTGAACTCAGCTGCAGCGTAAGAACACTTTTCTCTGTGGATTGCTCTTATCTGAAGGGCACGGCCCTTCAGAGAATTCCACCAAAAACATGTCCTTTTGTTCTCAGCAGAGAGAAACAGCAAACATTCTTTCTTTCAGTTTTAAAGGTCTGGATCTCTTCCCTTTAGTTTCCATCCTATGGAGCCTCAGAAATTGGAGAGATTGGCTATATTTAAGGACTCAGAAATCGACAACTTTTTCCAACCAAACTGGGCACTGCCTTCTGTGTCCTGAGCAGTGGCCTGTCTTGGTTGCTGGCCTCTAGCCATGCCCAAACTCCATGAGAATTCAGGAGAAATTGAAGCCCCTCAGTATGTCCTCCAGGACTGGTGACACCTGACCCTTCTTCTCAGGCCCCCCTGGTTTATGACATGGTGTTCTCAAGCCTCATGGCTTTAGCATTCTGCTTGTTTCTGGGGGGAACTGGTCCTGCACTTTGCACCTGGCAGAGCTGTGCCCCAGCATCCTATGACCTCTGGAGGCTCTGCATTGCCTCTGACCCGCAGTGGCCTCTGCCCTGGGACAAGTGGCTATTGCTCATTTCTAGAAGGTTCTCCCAGCTTAACTCCCTGAATCCTCATTGCCCCATAGCTCATAGAATTCCTCAAGTCAATGATTGCTATAATTCGTCCTGTCTCCCTAGCTTTTGTCAGGGTGACATTTCTATCACCAAGCACTCCATTCTAAGGGGAGCAGAGTCCTAGCTTTGTCTCCCTTAGGGCAGTTCCTTCTGGTGAATGCATTTATCATACCCTTTAATCATAAGCCCCACACCATCAGGACAGTTTCCATACCTACAAATCCCCCAGCGCCAATGTCCTGCATTATTTTTGTACCTGTGGTAACTGATAAACCATCTGTTGGCTGCAGGCTGGCCCTGAAGCTCCACTTTTCCCCACACCATGACTTTTCCTGGGAGACAGAAAGTGGATGGATCTCTGGCTGAGAGACAACCCAACTGCATAAACCTGACATTTGCATGATCTGCTGATGACACCTAAAGCTTACAGGTGAATCTGGGGTCCTTCTGCCCCCTGGGTTGAGGGAGAAAGTGAGCTGCAAGGGCCTTTTCAGGCATCAGGTGAACTTCATAAGGCTGCAGGCTGACTGCATGTGTAATTTCCACTGTCCTCTGAAAATCCACGAGCCCCTGTGGTTTCCCCACGGAGGGCAGGTAGCATAAACTATTTCCTCTTCTTCTCTATTAACTTGAAGATCACTGTTCAGTAAAAACAAAGGTGTTTGCCTTATTAATGTTGCTAAGCATTTTTTTTTTTAGCGATCTCCATAAAAAATTTGTACATTGGAATATTTTCTTTTTGTTGCTGCTGCAACCTGAGAAAATTGAGCTTACTCTCATTCTTTTGGGATTAATGAAGGAGAGAAGAGTCAGTGCTTTTCTGGAAGGACAGTGCTGGAGGCAGCTCTTCATGGTGGAAACACACTGCCTTTGTCTGGAGAAGGTGGCAGGTACCAGCCGATGTCCCAGGCTGGTTCAGTAGGAGTGTATTGCCAGCCTTTCCTCCTCCCTTCTATCAACTAACAATGCAAAATAACTTGTTCAAATTGAGCATTGTTGCTAAAAACAGTGAGACCCAGGCCTATGTCTGAGTCCTGAATGGGCCAGTTTGCAGCCACCTGGCCTTGCATTCATCACTCCCATCTGTCAATACTCTTATCTCCCAGGAAGCCAGGAGGATGAGGCACTGTGACCCCTATGCAAGCCCATCCCCCTGGCCCCCACATCACTGCTAAGGCTCCAGGCAGGCAGAGGAGTGGGCAGCCTCACAGGGATAGGGCAGGCTCCACCTGCCCTGCTAGAGGCAGGGCCTCCCCTGTGACTGGTTAGGGGAGCCTGTTTGGCCTGCTCTGGCTGGTCCTGAGACAGAAGTGTTCTGGCAGTGACTAGCCATGTTCTGACCAGCTGTGGGCCGTGTTTCAGAAGCTGTTTAGCTTCCTGGGTTGTCAGGAGAGAGAATCCTGGCTTCCTGTGAGACTGGCTTATAGCAGGCTGGCTTCATGGGCTGGTGGCTGCAGATGAGAGGAGGGGTTGGTGTCCTGGGCAGTGGCTGCAGGTGTGGGTCAGACTCTAGTGGTGTAAATGATCTGGTGGTCTGTTTGCATCTTCCACCTCTCGCCTGCTGTTGTGTGCCCCAGCTCCAGAGAAGACAAGAGAGAGTGGGGACGTCCAGATCTGTGTCCCAGCTATATCTGAACTGGCTTAGGCAACCGTGCCTGGGACCTGATGTCTGGCTAGAGGTATCTGCAGAGACTGCACAACTTTCCGGGGCTGTTCAGCAGGTGTGTGTGGGTGCATGATGGGGCTAGCCTTGGGGAGCAAGCTGAGCAGGAACATCTGGTCCCTGAGGGGTTGGGACAAGATATGCTTTTGGCCCCAGGGGCTGGCCTGCAGGACAGTGCAGGGCAGAGCCTCCAGAATGGCTGACCTGCAGAGCCTACCCCTTGCTGGGAACACATTATTGCTGCTGGGCACAGCACAGAAAGACTGGAAACCTCTGGGTGGCCCACTCTGCCGGGAGCAGATGTGGTGGCCCAGGAGTCCACCTGAATAAAAAAGAACAATTATTTAAAAGTAGTAGCTTGATTTTAATTTAATTGGACATACTGGTTTCCAGAGAAAGCTCAGGTACAGACATCATTATTATTACACTCATGTAATGAATTTGAAGGGGAGGCCAAATCCAGTCAATTTGCCACCCAAGGCCCTGCATCTCATACAGATTGACAGGTACTGGCAGTGTGTGGCTGGACCTGGGAGTGAGACCTACTCATGCCCCCCAAGGGGCTATGTTGGCAGCAAGAATAGAGGGGGCCAAGCTCGGTCTGGGATTCACGCTCTCTGTGGCTGTGTATGCTTGCTGTTTCCTTTTGTAAAGGAAGACAAACTTGGTTTGGAGCAGGAGCAACTTTGAAGGAGTTGCAATGTCAGCTGGGAGGCCCTAGCCAGGCTGTGCCTCCCCTTACCTGGTCCTGCCCACTAGGCCCTCACTTGCTATCCTGGGGAAACTCCAACCTCCCAGATGAAGACCTCCTCCTCCCGCTCCTTCTGTCCTCTCACTTCTGGGGAGATGCAGGCATGTGTTCTAGAAGTGCAGAGTGTGGCTAGCTCAGTAGGTGCACAAGGAAATGTTTTTGAGGAGATGTCCTTTTTCCTGGACTTTGAAGGTAGGTCACAATAAGAGATGGAGACCTGGCTGAGGACAGGACATTCTGCATGTATGGAGAGGGTGCACCCCAGGAGGGAGGGTGTCCTCAGGCCACTCAGGTCAAAGCACAGAAGAACTGACATGTGGCTGCACTGCAGCCATCCAGCAGGGTGAATCTGGACCTGTCCAGTCTCTCAGGGTAAATCACATGTGAGTATAAAATAGGACACGAAAGAGGTACTTTTAAAACTTGTTTTTACCATGTTTCCAAAACTTTACTTTTGGTTCTAACATTGTGGGTGACTCTTTCACCAGCTTGGGGATGGCGGCTTTCGCTCAGATGCTTCAGATCGATGCTCAGGGTCGGGTGCTGTTGGGGATTTTTAAAATCATATCCCACAACTAGGGTCCCTCATGACAGCCTGAGGGGCTGACCCCTAGTTGACCCCAGGGCTCATCTCACTCACTCACACCAGCCCCTCCCATCGAGTGAGCAAAGATGGCGCCTGGCCAGTTTGACCTGCCCTAACCACCCTAAATTTGATTGGCTGCCCCTGGCATTTCAGGTAAATAACTGTCCCCACCTGGCAGGTATGACAGTTTACCTGCTGTACCTGTCAGGTGTGTGCCCTGATTGGCTGAGTCCCAACATGTGACCCCTTTGGGACCCTATAAAAGTAGGGCTCCTGGACCCTCTTCACCCTCACCTTTCTGACCATCCTTCAACTGTCACCTGATCCCCATTACCTGGACCAGTGCTCCCAACTCCAGCAAGATCTGCTAGCAAGCTGGCGTGATCAAGATCAGGGGCCCTGAAGAGCCGAAGGATCCAAGCAAGCCATGAAGAGCCTCCCAATTCCTCCCATCCTTGGGAAGGAGGGCGGTAGAGAAGGAGAACTTCGAGAGGCAAGATCAACTGACCTCCACGGAACACCAGCATCTGTGGCTGTGCCTTTAAGGCTGAGCTGTACCAGCACTCAGCCTGCAGCATTCCATGCTGTAGGCTGAGAGCCAGCACTTAAAGAACACATAGAGCTCTGCACTATAAGGGTTGCTTGCTCCTTGCACCCCATCAGGGGAGCACCCAATAAACCTTACTTTCCCTGTTTCACCAACTGAAGGTCTCCCGAAGTCCTTCATGGTTAACATCAACCCGGTTCAGTAAGTCCCCGATACTTACTGGTTATGTTGTAGGCTGGCTCTAATCTTAGCTGGGCTAGAGCCACAACCGCAACAGGGTGCCTTGGGTCTCATTTGCAGTTGTTACTTGGTAGCTCTCACTGTAAAACTGCATAGTGAGAGGGCCATAGCTCTCCCTTCCTCATGGGTCACATCACTAAACTACTCTTTCTTTTTTCTTTCTTTCTTTCTTTCTTTCTTTCTTTCCTTCTTTCTTTCTTTCTTTTGTTTTTTTGTGGTACTGGGGGTCAGACCCAGGGGCTAGTGCATGCTAAGCAAGGCTTGACTACTGGGGTACATCCACAGCCACTAACCTGCTTCTGTAAACATCATTTGCTCATTTACCTTTATTCCTCTCTCAGCCTCAAAAATAAAACAAAGTGTCCAAGGATTTACTGGGTTAACATTTGCTGCTTCTGTATTCTGATAATTTCTTCTGAGACTAAACCTATTGCTTATTTTAAAAAATAAATTTGAGAGACATCCTGGTATAGAAGGAGAACTCCAATTACATCATCTTTCTCCCTTAATTCCTGACGAAATTAATAGACAGTAGGAAAAACTGGGGGGCTGGGATTTAGCTCAGTTTGTAGAGCGCATGCTGCAGTCTCTGAGGTCCCGAGTTCAATTCCCAGCACTGCAAAAATGGGAGAAGGACCTGGCAATCCACTCCCAAGGCAATCCCGAAACAGTCAGCCATTGAAAACCCTATGAGGGTTGCTATGGGTCGATACCGACTGGAAGGCACCTAACAACAACAACAACAAGGAAAAACTGAGCAACATTTCCACTGTCAAAGAAAGAAACAAGCATAAATTCATGCTATAACCTTCAAAAATGGCAGCCAAGGAAAGAAACAGAAGATTCTCAGGCAGCATCTGATGGCTTCACAAATCCCCAGAGCCCAACCTGGGTAAAGAAGAGGCAACAAAATGTTTACAGTTCTCATGTATTCTCTCCAATTTTGGGAGAAGTGGACTCAGGGTGAATGCCTGCCTGGAGAGAAGTTTCAAGAAACCCTTGAATGTGGGAGCTCTTACCTACCACTCTGGAGGCTCAAGATCTCAGCAAAGACAAAAAAATTGCCAGGGGTTGACAGTTTTGGGGACTCCATGCTGAGTTGAGTGAAATGCCTAAGCAAGTATTTGCTAGGGAGCTTCTGGTCCCCTGAGTAAGAGAGTGACATTTGGCACAGTCTCAGAAAAGGCAGACTTGACAACTCAATAAGGCCCAACCGAACAAGACTTAAGGGAAGTTTCAGAGCATTGAGTAGAAAGTGAATATTCAAACCAGCACCTTTAGATGACTAACAAACATTCTAGCATGTTTTCTCTAATTCTGCAAAGTATGCCATTAGAATTTTGGTGGGTATTGCATTAAATCTGTAAATTGCTTTTGGTAGTATAGCCATTTCTACAATATTAATTCTTCTGATCCATGAGCAAAGGAAGTCTGTTCATTTTCTAGTATCTTCTGCTATTTCCTTCTTTAATGTTTTGACGTTTGTATTGTAGAGGTATTTAGGGTCTTTGGTTTGATTCCTAAATATTTAATTTTTTAGTAGGCTATTGTGAAGGGGATTATTGTCTTGATTTGATTCTCTTCCTGTTCACTGTTGGTGTAATGGATGGTTACTGATTTTCAAGTGTTAATTTTGTACCATGCTACTTTGCTGAAGGAGCTAATCAGCTCTTAGAGTTTTCTAGTGGAACTTTTAGGGTCCTTTAGGTATAGGATCATGTCATTTGCGAATAAAGATAATTTGGTCTCTTCTTTCCCTATGTACTCCTTTAATTTGTTTCTCTTGCCTGATTGCTCTGGCTAGGACTTCAATTACAGTATTGAATTACAGGATCTCTCTCTCTCTTTCTCTTTCTCTCTCTCTCTCTCCCTCTCCCTCTCCCTCTCCCTCCTTCCCTCCCTGTTTGTGCTCTGGAGGTGAACCTGTGGCCTCATGCAGGCTTTGCAGGAGCTCTAATTGAGCTGCCCCCCAGCCCACTTCTCACTTTTTATCTTGGGTCGGGGTCTTGCTTAGTCAGGCAGGCTGCCTCTGGCATGGTACTTGTGATGCTCCTGCCTTCACCTCCGGAGTCTCTGGGGTTGCAGGCATGGGTTGCCAGCGGGGGGGGGAGGGGGGAAGGGGGAGGCGGCGGCATCCCTTTCTGAGGGTGGGTCCACACCACGTGTCCCTGTAGCGCATTTCCTTCTGTGGCTGGTTCTGAGAGCTGGCACTCTTGAGGGCACAGAAGCACAGCTGCCCGCATTTGGGTGACAAGGCTTGGGCCTCAGGGTGGCCTTGGCGGTGTCCCCTCCTCCCCAGGTCTCCTTCAGCCCAATCTGGGGGCTGATTTCTTAAAGGAGCTGCTCTCCTGGATGGACCCGCTCCCCACAG
The DNA here is from genome assembly GCA_007922755.1 of Pedetes capensis. Lineage (NCBI taxonomy): Eukaryota > Metazoa > Chordata > Mammalia > Rodentia > Pedetidae > Pedetes > Pedetes capensis. Next base: position 75,802 of record VMDO01006494.1, read on the forward strand.
AACACAGGCGACCACCCCGCGGTCTGACATTCCCACCCGCCTCCCCACCTCGTGGCCCCTAGCTCACGGAGGGCTCCGTCCTGCCACTTCTGCTGTGGGGTCGAGCGCAGGGCGCCCTGCAGATGGGGCCAACTCCCTGGACACCAGGCATCCTTGGGAGCCGTCCTTGCGAGGTGGTGTTGCTCGCTGGGCCTCCGGAAGGCCATTCCAAGTCCTTCTCCTCTGCTCTCACCGGGACACCTCGCCCCCAGGCTCGGTCCTCCAGCCGCGCTATAGCTGTCACTGCGCACAGATGAACAGGGGGGCGGTGGGGGAGGCTTGTGGCGCCTCCATGTGCGTGGTGAGCTGCGTCCCCACGCTGCAGCCCTGTCTCTGTCCCTCCCTTTTCTCAGACGTGGAGGCCCCTGGGAAAGCTGGCTCGTGGTTCGTCCAGCTGTCCTCAGGATCCCGGGAGGTGTCACAGGGAGTTGACTCCTCTGCTGTCCCGTGACCTCGGGGCCCTAGTGTTTGGCTGCTGGGACCTGCCTGGGCCTCTCAGCTTTCTGGCCCTGGGCCTGCTGTGGCTGGCCCTCCTCTCTCCGGCATGCTGGCCTCCAGGATCTCCGGAGAGGCCGCTTGTTCCTTGGCAGCGCCAAGAGAGCGTTCTTCTCTGTCCTGAGAGCTTCCCCAGTCGTCTGGGAGTTGTGATCTTGCGGTGGTGCGTGACAGACTCATTCCTGAAGCCAGCATGGTGCTGAGGGGCAGTCAAGCAGGTGCAAAGGGACTATGGTCAGCCTCACTCATGGGTGCTCTGGTGCCAGATGGGAGGGATGAGTCGTACCTCCTACTACACCCTGGTTCTCGCTGGGAAATGTAAACTAGACCACCTTCTCTGCCAATACCAGGCAACTCCTTCTTCTTCAAACTGGGTTCTGTCCCCAGCACTGGGTTCTGTCCCCAGCACTGCAAACAAACAGATGAACAAACAAACAAAAAAATCCAAAATTATTTCTTAAAGAGCCTTCCACCATACAAGGCACAATAATCTCATCTAAGTGCAGAGAAGATCCTGCCCCCCCCCACCACTAACTGGGTGGTGGCTCCTGGAGCCAAGTCTGAATCTGTCTTGTCTTCTGGAGTGGCACTGGCCCTCAGCAGTTGCTCAGTAGACTTAAATGTTCTTTATTCTCTTGTCATATCCATTTTATTAAAAGCCATATTTCCTCAGTTTCCTAATAGCTTGTCCTTCAAAAATATCTTAAAATCTTAAAAATCATTGCACTGAAGCTTTTCTGGCTAGGCACAGTGGCACATACCTATAATCTATAATCCCAGAAATTTGGGTGGCTGAGGCAGGAGGATTGAAAGTTTGAGGCTACAGGCAGCCTGCATAGCTTAGCAAGATCCTGTCTCAAAAAAAAGAAAAAAAAAAAAAAGAAAAATGGGCTGAGGGTGCAGCCCACTGGAAGAGCATTTGCAAAAAATGGGCGAGGCCCTGGGTTCAATCCCCAAGTACCACAAAAACAAAACAGAACAAAACAATTTTCCTGAGCTTGGAAAAGACGTCTCCCCTTCTCCTTGATTCAAAGAATTAGACGTTTCCCAGCCCCACCTCACTGAGATTAATTTCTTTTACCTCATCATGTTAGCTGTGGATTCTAGAAATATGCAAACCTCTAATGTAAAAATGATTAAACGAGGATGTCCCTTAAGCAATTAAGGGAAGCAGCGTGGGTGAAGAGCAAGTGGCATGCATGAGACAGACACACGTTTCCATGGTAACAGGGACATTCTGCCGAAGTCTGTTTCCATGAAAACTAATATCTTTGCCTCTGAGCTTGTTGCTTTCTACTCTTAACCCCTTGTGTTTCTTTCTAAAATTTGTCCTTGAACAAAGCAGATAATAAAAAAAAAACATGCTGCAGAAGGCAGTGTTGAAAACTAGGGTGTAGACTTGAGTTTCAGCACCTCAGCGGGCAGCACTCAGGACTTGGGGCATGGGCTGCCCCTGCAGCCGGGCTGGGAGGGACAAGGGCTTGTCCTTTGCAGCCTCTCCTGGGCCTCTGGAGAGACTCTCTGCATCCCAGGGGGAGGCCCAGGGAAGAGGCTTGAGCTGAGAGGACAGTGGAGAGAGCAGAGGGGGAGTGTGTGCCCATGTGCCTCTGTCCTTTTCTCTCTTGGGAAGCCCATGTCCATGGTTTGGATGTGAATCTCTCACTCTGAGGGCTGGCACTCACTCTTAATCTTGTACTGGATAAACCGTGTGACTCTGCTTCGCTCTCTGACTCATCCTGAAATCCCTTTCTGTGATGAAGTGAAGGACCTGGCTCGACCTCAGTAGAGGGTACAGCCAGGGCAACTCCTCAGGCTAGGTGGCCATGCTGAGCTGCATCCTTCTGCTGAGCGGCTGGTGACAGGACTTCAGTGACACCAGGTCTTTGTCTTCATTGCAGAAGGAACTTCAGGGTGAACCAGAAAATGAAACAAAGCCAGTTAGTTTGTGACTGAGACATGAACAAGAGCCTCTTAGAAGAGGGCTCTGAGATGTCTTTACAATGGATATATATAGACTTGGTGGCTTTCCAAGGTACCTTGTTTTAGGTTTAGGGATGGAGAGAAGCCTCAGTAAGACAAAAACATAGGCCAAATAGGTCAGAGGAAGAAGTTCCATTGTTTAGGCTTTAAACAATTAAGTAGAAATGTTTGGGGGTATGTTCTACTTGAGAAGCTTCTCTTTAGTCAAATTAGATCATACAATTGTCCAGGAGGTGCACTGTATAGGTTTACAGATAAAAAAAGAGTCACCAGGGAGTCTTCTGGGCATATGCTGACTCATTGTGAGGTTCTCAAAAAGCACAGGGTTACAGAGAGGAAAGTAAGTCTAACCTCAAAGGTCACATATACTTTACCTTAAATATAGCTATTTTAACATTTCCATTTAAAGTATCTCTCAAAATAATGTCTCACGCAGGCAGCCTTCACAGCAATTTTCTCACTAGTAGTGCTGAAGTCCCTGATTTTTAGCTGGAGGGATTTAAACCAGACCCCAGGGTGAAAGCTCTTCTTCTTTCCATGGTCCCCCAAATTTCCTTGTCTTTCTATCCTGCCTCAGTTGAGGGGCACAGAAAGAGGGATAGGTGGGTGTGTTGCAGAAGATGCTTTGTTGAGAGGTGGGTAGAGACCAGGCTATCAGAACATACTTGATGCCTGGGAAACTGGGCAGAGAGGCAGGCAGAGGTGGGCAGAGACCAAGCCTCTCTGTCAGGTTGGGGGCAGGAACGGTTGGGTGTTCTGACAATGCTTATGCCAAGGAAGTGGAAAGGCAGGTCATGAGTTGTTTGGGGCCTTGAGTGTTCCTAGAGTTAAAGGCAAAGCTCCAGTTCCCGGACGTAAGCTTAGCCACTTGTCCCAATACACCAATTAAAGAGATGACTAAGGTTGATAGCTGGGTGCAGCTGCTCACGCCTGTAATCCCAGCAACTTGGAAGGTGGAGGCAGGAGGATCACAGACTTGAGGTTAGAGGCAGGCTGTGTAATTTACTGATAACCTGTCTCAATTAAAACGCAACAGGGGCTGGGGATGCAGCTCAGTGGCAAAGCAATTGCAAAGTGTGCAGAAGGCCCTGGGTTCAGTCCCTCAGTACCAAAATAAGTAAACAAAACAAAAAAACAAAAAGAGATGATTAATGATGAAAAGTAGAAAAGGAAGATTTAGCCAAAGTGTACACGGGGGAGAGGAACAGATAGAAAAAGAGTCATGTGATCCCAGCTCGTCTTTGGGGTGCTGATCTGAGCTTTAGGTTTAAGTACAGGAAGGACTGGGGCAGGGCAAGGGGCCTGCATAAGAACATTGCTGGCAGAGCGACATCAAGTTGACCGTTGTTCCAAATTTTGTTCTGCAGGGGATCCCAGGACATTGTTATCACTGTCACTGCTGGAGGGGTAGTGCAGTCTCCTGTCAAAAAAGATCTTTGTCGATTCATGTTCCTTGGCTCCAATGTGGCTGCAGTTCAAGGACTGGAGACCTTCAGATGTCTCTTGGGGTGACGAATCAATGCTTTATGGCAAAAGCAGCTCATAATGGCTTCTTACACAAGGGAAGAGGGGTGTGTGTGCCAAAGGTGCCTGAGCAGAAAGGCGGGCAGAATCACACCACAGGTACACATCTCTCTTTGAGTCCCATCTTTTGTGAACATATCCAGATGTGAGCTTGGTAGATCACATGGTTATTCCAGTTTTGATTGTTGTTGTTTTTTGTAGAAATGCCATACCATTGTCCACCGTGGCAGCCCCTTACACTCCCTTACAGCCCCTAATGGTGCACATGAGCTAAAATTTCTTCACATCCTTGTCAGCAGTTGTTTTCCATTTTTTCCCCCTTTTTTTGCAGTAGCCATCCTAATGGGTGTATCTCATTGTGGTTCTAACTTGCATTTCCTTCATGATTAATTCCGTGGAGTGTCTTTTCAGGTGCTTGTTGGTAGGAAAATGACATATTTTTGAGGGAACCTTCTGGGAAGGCTTTTTGGAGTAGGACAACATTTAGATTCCCCCAGCTTGTCATGCTGTGGGGGCTTGTGTGTTGCTGTGGTGTTGAAAGTTATGCCACCAGTATTTCAGATATCAGCAGGGCCACCCGTGGTGGACAGGTTTCAGCTGAAATTTGGGAGATAGACTAAGACAGATTAGGGAGAAGGACCCAGCAGCCCACTCCCCAAACAATTAGCTATTGAACACCTTATGAATAATAGAGAAGCACTGTCAAATGTAGTGCTAGAAAATGAGCCCCCCAGGCTGGAATGCATTCAAGAAATGACTGGCGAAGAGTTGCCTCCTTCAAGCAGAGCCAACCTTACTGACAGTAATGGAGGAAAGTTCCTGGGACCTCCATTTGCTGATGTGGAACAAATCAAAATGAAAAGAAACATAGCAGCTGCAACATTGGGCTCAAACATAAAAAGATGGTGTGTATGGCACAGTGTCAGGTAGTGTTTTGTTCTGTTGTACATAAATAGGTGGCTATGAGTTGGACTCCATTCCACGGCACCTAATAATAACAATATTTAAATTGACATTAAACAATAGACAGGAGACTCATTACCTATATCAGGGCTGAGGATAGGGCTACAGATTCTGCAGATATCTGGAAGGTAATAAGTGAAAACTATAGGTAACTACTGGGAGACAGACCTGGCAACCCATTCCCAAAAATCAATCTGCCATTGAAAACCCTATGAACAGCAGAGAAGCACTGACAATAGTGTTTCGCCTGTTGTGAGCAGGGTCGCTATGAGTCAGATACCGACTCCACGGCACCTAACAACAACAACAACATAGGTAACTACACATAGATTTGATAACTTATATGGAAATAATTCCCCCTAATGCACAAATTACCCCAGCTCACTCAATATGAAGCAGATCGTTTGAATTGTTTACTGCTATCAGGAAAATCGAATTTATAATTAAAAACAAAAGCTCCCCAAATGGTAATCCCCAGACCCATATGCTTTCACTGGAGCAGTCTACCAAGTATTTAAAGAATCAGCAGCAATTTTACAGTATCTTCCTGAAGTTAGAGGGGTAGCACCCTGATTCCAAACCTGAGGAATACAATATATGAAAAGAAAACTGAAGCCTAGTCTTTCATTGTTTTATTTTGTTTGTACTTATTGATTGATTGATTGATTGATTGATTGATTGCAGTCTTGGGGATTGAACACAGGGCCCTTTCACATGTGGGAAATTTTCCTGCTTGGTTCTTTTCCTTATCTACATTTTTTTTTTCAATTTTCTAGAGAAAAGCTTAGGGGCCTTAGTTACCTATTTATTAAGTGTCCTTTTCCCATACCTGTCTAGTCTTACTTTTCTAGGGGATATGCAAACCTAGATCATGAAATATAAAAAAGCAAGAGTTAGTAAGTGTAATACATTCAGAAGCATTACCTAAATATATTTCTGACATAAGAAGGGTTGAAGGAATAGCATACCCCCCCCCCCCTATTTTCAATACAGCATAATCAAGTTGGTTCATTTCTGGAACTGACAAGGACTTTACTATTAGGTAGTTATATTGGATGGAAGAGCCAACTTAATGAATCCAATGTGGTCGTTAATTTTATGTGTTGGCTTGAATTACTGGAGTTAGTAACATAGATTTTCCCCTAAAACAGACAGGGCTCATCTTCCCCAGACAGGCTGCAAAGAACAAAAAGCAGAAGATGGAAGAATTTTTACTGTTTTTTCCCTCTTAACTCATATTTCTCTTGACCTTGCACGTGGATTTGAGCCATAGGCTTTTCTGGTTCTCAGGACTTAAGTCTCAGATTGAATTACCGTCTAGACTGGCTTCCCGGGGCCACTACTGGATCATGGGGCTTTTCAGTGTTCATAATTTTGTGAGGCAGTTTATCATAATGGATCAATCGCTCTTGCTTTCTCTGCCCCTACCTAAACACTAAGGAAAAGTTATATTGATATATGATAAGAGCTATCTGACAAACACTATCGATCAAAACTGATTAATAATGTAAGTATATGGCACAGTAAGAAAATGCCTATTATTCATTTCACATATGTCCCCCTAATTTTCAGGATCAGAAATCCTCTCAGCCAGCCTGAAAGTTAGAAGACAAAGGCCAGGCACCGTGGTGCACACCTGTGATTCCAGCAGCTCCAGAGGAGGAGGCAGGAAGATTGAATGTTCGAGGCCAGAGGGAGCCTGTATAACATAGGGTGGTCTTGTTTCAATGTAAAAGATAAAAATGGGGGCTGGGGGTGCCGCTCATTGCAGACCACTTGCAAAGTATTAGCAGGGCCCTGGGTTTGGCCCCCAGTACTGAAAAAAAAAAAACTTAGAAGACAATATCTTCACAGCTATCATTTAACATTGTTCTGGATATTCCATCCAACACATTTAGAAGCAGAAATAAATCAGAGGTCCAACTACTTAAACACTGCTATTATCTTCTGTAATTGATTGCTTATCAAGAGACACACACAGAGTCTGGTGCTGTGGCAGATACCTGTGATTCCAGGGGCTCAGGAGGCTGAGGCAAGAGGAACGTGAACTCAAGGCCAGAAGCAGCCTAAGCAACTCAGCCAGACACTGTAATCCTAGCACTTGGGAAGGTTGAGGCAGGAGGCTCAAAAGTTGGGGGCCATCTGGGTCCATAAAATGAGACCTTGTCTCCGACCCATGGTCTTCACCTTTATCTCCTTCGCTGGAGCCTGAGGAGTTTCTGCCTCCTTCTTCCCCATCCTCCTTTGTTTTCTCTTCTGATCCACCTAGCATTGGCTGCTGCTTGAGTGCAGCACATTCCTCAGGTGACAGACTATTGATGCAGGCCCACCTGGCCTGTCCCTGCAGCTCCTCAGCCCAGCTCTTAAAATGTCCCTCCAGGCTCTGTGTGACCTGTGTCCAATATCTGCACGTCTCTACGCTACGGAGCACCTGTGGCAGTGCCCTCCTCAGATACAACTTGGGTAGAGCTGGTGGTGTTTATTCAGGGGCGGCCATGGGCTCTTCCTGGGGCTTCATCTCCTTGGGAATGTCATTATTTTGTGGGAGAAACCTTGCTTCTTCCACATTCCCTGAAACTTCTTGGAGGTTTCAGTTCTGTGCCTTCAGGGCTCAGCATATTTCTTGGAGTGTGAAACAAAATTAGGGCGGCCTTCCCTGGTTTGGCAAGTTTTCCTTCAGATTCCCATTCCTCCTAAAGTTCTGGAATATGTTCCAGTTTCACCTGCTCAGAAGCTCCTTGAGGGAACTTTAGTTAGCATTCCTTTGCTGAGCTCAGGGTGTACAGAGAAATAAATATTCAGGGCTGCTTTGAGAAATCCAGATGTTTCCCTGCATTTTTTCCCTTTTTAGGACTTGCTTATTTGTTGCTTAGCTTCTGAGAGTAATTCTTTCAGACCGTGGTAGTTTTTCAGCTCTTGAGAGTTCTCTAAGAATTAGAATGGAAACTTAATTCCATTTAAGTTTGTACATTTCCCCAGAAAAATCTTTGAAAGCTGCTTTCTCCCAGTCCAGATGTGACTCAGTTCTTTTTTTTTTATTAGAAATTTTTAATGTACATCATAATGTGATTCGTGACTCAGTTCTTGTAAAGCGCTGGCTGTCATTGGATGGAAAGTTATTCTCCATTCATTCTAGTGACATGCACATGTCTTCTTTGGACCAGGAGTCTTCATCATGAGGTGAAGCAGTTTCAAAGTCTGTTGGCAGTATATGAGGTCCCAGGTGGGCAGTCTCCACCACCAGACTCAGCAGGTTAGTTATTTCCATGAATCCTGCAGGGTGTGTGAGCTGGGAATTCTACCCTTGGTTCCATCAGCATGTGTAGCTGCCCAGCTCTAACAAAGTCAGCTGGCTCCAGAGCTCTGTGTTCTCTTGGTGGCAACCATGGCTTTCTGAGGCCTCTACACTGCAGCCAGCTCTGAGCGCCTTTGAGCAGCTGCTGCTGCTTCTTTTTGACCATCAAGAACGTAGGTTTATTTCATTTAAAAATGAAAGGAAACAGACTCACCCCCTGGTCGGACTGCATCCTGCAAAGCGGCAGCAGTCAGAAGGTGCACATGTGTGGAGCAGCTCAAGCAAGCTAGAAGCTGGTGCTGAAAAGTCACGTGTCATTCCAGAAGATGGGGAAGAACACTGTTAAAGTACAAACATACATTATAAAAATGGCCTTTTTGTTTTTATAATTTCATTCATTCCCCCTTTTAATAAGAGAAGGAGTAATGACATTATGTCTACATCCTGCTGCAGGACACATCTCGCAGACCTTTGTATCACTCCACTTGGGGCACTAAAGAAAAACAGTGAAAGTACAGAGGAAAAATTATTTTTAGTACTTTCACAACTTTCTTAGGTATCTAGAATTTATAAGATGAAAAGTAAGAGTTCTCTCTCTCTTTTTTTTTTTAGCTTAGAAAAAGTCTGTACTTTTATTTTCCTAGGCGAACCCACTATACAAAACAGGAGAATTTGGGCGCTGGACACAGCCTATAGCAGGATCCCTGGGCCCCTCCATGATGGTGGACGTGGCTTTCTCCAGTTCTCCCTCTGTCTGTTCTACTGTGACCACAACCCTGGTGTTTGGAGACGGGAGGGGTTTCTCCTCCTTCTCCAGTAACACCCCCAAGTCCATGCAACACTCCTGCTCATGCCTGGAGTTATGATTTCCTGAAGTAGTTTGACATTCTTTTCCCAAGATCCGATGCTCTCTTGCAGGTGGAGGTGAAATGCCGGGGAGAGGGACTCCCCACCCCTTCCAATCCAGAAATGCCTTGTAAAGCTGTATGAATTTGCTGGCTCTTCTTCCTTCAAGACTGCAAAAATACCTGGATTCTCTTCCACGATGTTGAGGGCTTCTATGGCAGCAGATGCTAATGGTGACAGTAATGAAGCTGGCAAGCAGTTGCTCTGTCTGGAGAGTTGCTGATGGTCGGTTACAACTGAGCCACCTCAGCAGGAATCTCCAAGGAAGCAGGTGTGTTCTCCATGCTGACACTGGTATGGTTGAGATGGTCTTTACTGATTCCCTATGTTCCCCAAGGGCTCCGAGTGAAGGGCTTTCCTCCAGAAAGACTCTTGCGTTGTATTTGTAGTTTAGCCTAACCAGTTCTGGAAGAGGATAGCTCCTTCCTATATTCACATTCGATCCTCTGCTGTGATGAAACACCCAGTTCCATGAGACTTGTTCTCTTAGCAGTCGCTCCAGGTCACCCTCATCACTATGCATAAACAACTTAATGTCACTACGTGTTGCCTGTAATCCTTTTTGGATAGCAAAGCAAGCATTTCTGTCCACAAATCCGATGTCATCTCTCTTAGAGTAAGCAGGAATCACACTGGCTATGATTGACAATCCTTTAGTAAATACTGGCTTCTTGGGTCTTCATAAATTTTGCTAGGCACTCTTTGAAATCCAGATGAACATCAAATGTGCTATAAAATCATCTAGATCCACAGGGCCTCATGCCATATTTCTTTAGAGATGCTAAAGCTGCTGCCTTAACCTGGGGATTCTCCAGCAACCCAAGAAAATGGAAGGAGGTGACGTTTATACACTTTTCCCATTTACCACATGCTGTGGCTTTGAGGGCCTGGAAGGAGGTGTAGATGAGAACAAGATGGTCTTTTGAGGCAAGAGGAACAGAGGTTCTGGTTGCCACTCTCCAATCAATTCTCCCTCTTCCTTGGCTGTGATTTGTAAGATTGGGAGACAAGAAGCCTAGTTATCCAGAGTATTAGAATTCGGTCCAGAATGAGATGGTAAGCAGGGGCTCATAGGGTGCTGCACCATCTCCACCAGGACCCACTGCTCTGTGGCCATCACCAGGGTCAGCTGCTGGGCTTCCTTCACTTTCATTATTTTAGACACAGAAATCTCTAATGAAATGTTGGTGAATAGAATTATGCAACATATAAAAGGAATCATACACCACAAGCAAATGAGGATTATTCCAGGGATTCAAGGCTGATTCGGTATTTGAAAGTTAATCCACATAATCCATCATATTAGCAGGCTAAATGAGAAAAAATCAGATGATAGTATCAACTGGTGCATAAACTCTGTGTGACAAAATTTAATACCTCTTAATGATAAAAACCTGCAGAAAACTAGGAATGGATATCATATATATTATATATTATATATATATATATATATATATATATATATATATATATATAATGTGTAGGTCCTTTATGTTGCAAATACAAACCACTGATGAAAGAAACCAGAAAGGTGAAAATACACGGAAATATATACCATATTCATGGGCTGGAGTTTGGCTCAGTTGGCAGAATGCTGCTTTGCGCTCTCTGAGGCCCTAGGTTTTATCCCCAGCACCACAAAAATGAGAGGACATAGAAGCCCACGCCTGAAACAATCAGCCATTGAAAACCCTATGAATAGCAAAGAAGCACTGACATAATACTGGGCATGGCACAGTGTTGGGGAGTGTTTCATTCTGTTGCACATAGGGTTACTATGCGTTGGACCTGACTCAATGGCACCTAACAACAACAACATATCATGTTCATGGGTCAGAAGAGTAAAGATGTCATTTCCCCTTAAATTGATTTACATGTTTAACATAATTCCTGTCAAAATCACTGCAACATTTTGACAGAAGTAGAGAACATTAATATAAAGTTTATGCAGAAAGGTGACTAGAATAGCTAAAATAGTTTTTTTAAAAAAATGCATAATGTGGGAGAAATCATGTACATTGTCTTCAAGACTTAAGTAGCTACCATGATCAAGACTGTGTGATGTTGGCAGAGACAAAGAGATCAATGAAACAGAATAGAAAAATCAGAAACAGCCCCACACCAACAAGCCCAATCAATTTTTAAATAGATTTCATTTTTAGAGACGTTTTAAGCTTATGTCAAAACTGTGCAGAAGGCCGAAGTCATCCCTGCTTACACAGGCAGAGACTGCCCGTCAGCACATCCTTCGCCAGAGCAGTGCATTTGTCTTTCTGATTAGGTCTCAGGAGCCAGATGATAAAACACAAAATCAAATAAAATTTAAGATGGCATATAAAGAGAATGTAACTTACACTACTCATGAAGCATGGTTGAGAAGAATTAATTGGGTCTCTCATTTATAGATCTTGGTTTGAAGTTTCTGGCCCAGAGATTTTTCCTCCACCATATAACACTCCAGGTAATCTGTCATTTCCGTTTCCCACCACCTCACTTGACTCACAGGGGTTTCAGTTTAGTCCTCTCCCGTGGAGGGAGACCCCAGAGGTGTCCCCTCACTCCTCCACCCTCTTCCTGTCCCATCCAGGCCTCCCATGCTGGTGTTAGCTCGGGCCCTTCTCCTTGGCCTGGTTCCTGCAGAGTTCACTTGCCAAGAACAGCTTCCTGCCCTGTGGGCCCTGCTTCCTATAGCTGCCCCTTCCCAGCATGGCCTTGGTTCTGTGTCTTTTCCACAACCCTCCCTTATCCAGCTGCTAGTGCCCTCTGTTCTCAAGTGTTCCTTCGTCAGGCCCCTCTGGGCACCTTGATGGAACATTGTTTCTCGGCTTTGGTTGTGCTTTGGTGACATGGAGAGGATTTTACTCTTGTGGTCTAAGAATTCCTCTCAGGACAGAGATCATCATTTATAATTTTTTAAAATTTTAGTTTAATTGAAAAAATTATATATACTATGTACTGATATTGTTTTGAAATAGGCATTCATTGTGGAATGGCTACTAAGCTAATTAACACATGCCTTGCTTCTCATATTGGTTAGTTTTTTGTGTGCGTGGTTAGAAACTTAGGATCTATTCTTCCAGCAATTATTAAGAATACAACATATTGTTATCAACTGTAGTCTTCATGTTGTACAATAGTTCCCATGGACTTATCGCTATCTTACTGAAATGCTGTGTGTTTTGGCCAATATCTTCCCAACTCTGTGACCTCCTCACACAAGCTACCAAGGCTCCTGCCCATCAGTCCTGATAAACCAGAGTGCTATCCTTATAACAAAGCTCACCTGGTATCCTAGCTTGGCCTGACTTTACTCCCCTCCCTCCCTGGTTGTGAATGTGTGTTGAACTTCCTCTCTGGGGTCAGGGCTGAGTCAGATGTGAAGGAAAGTTGGCTGAATGGAGCTTTTCATAATTCAAAACTTTTGTTGAGGGAAAAACTAGACACGATTTTTAAATAAAACCTCAGTTTCAGATTTCCTGTAGTACCTGCAAAACTGCCCTTGCTCTGGTCTTATTTTTGTATCTTGTGTGTGATTCACACAAGGCACTCGGTAAATGTTTGTAAACAGGTAACAGAACAGGGGATTAGGAATGGAGATCAGGGACAGAAAAGCAGCCAGGAAGCCGGGATCCTGCGTGAGGAGCAGGGACCTGCGGGGTGCACATTATTCATGGCCCACAGAAGCATGTTGAAATGCAGGGACGGTCTTAGAGTTTTAGGAGGAAAGGGTCGGGTGGGGTTGATGGAATCTGTCCTGACCAGCAGTGCGGAGGCTCCTACCGCCCTTGTCCCTTGTCCCTTGTCCTTGGAGTTAATGAAAGGATGCAGATGATGACATGGCTGGTGGGGTCTGGCTCTCTGTTCCCCTTGGTTGGACACATTTTAGGCTCCACTTCCTGTTTTATCTCTGGTGACATCAGTTTTCTCTCTGTGAACAATATCAAGAGTCTAACAACTGTTCAAATCATTACTCTACATGGCAATGGAGGGTCAATGGCTGGTAGACTGTTGGTCCCCGAAATGTGCCCATCCTTTGATTTGGATCTTTCCCCTTTATAATTTCCCAAGGCAAGTAGCACGCTTTCTGCTCACCACCTGAATCCATAATGGTGGGGAGTTTTCGATTTGTCAATGGTAATAATTGACCTGTGTGGGCAAGAAAAGCCTTACTTGTCAGCTGTCTCCAAGCATGTGTTTCTACTGTAAAAGCCTCTTAAAGGAAATGAAAGTTTGTTCTGCTATCTTTCTTGGAAAGAGGGGCTTCCTAGACACCGCTTTGTAAGACTTTCTGTCCTGTTGCTTTAATCAGACCAGACTGCTCCGTGGTTTGTGTTTGTGGGTGCACTGCTCAGCGGAGTTCTGGTTTATAAGCGTTTGTTCCTGCCTCATGGAGGACATCTTAAGATGGTAGCCTCTTGACACGGTTTTAAGGGGTCCCTTTAAGTCAGGTTCACAAAGAGTCTCCTTCTTGTCTGAAAGTGGCTTTTATTTTGAATACTAGAAAAAACTAGAACCACTTAAAACAGAGTAGTGTGGACCGAAGATACAACTGCAAGGCTCTGCCCTTAGTGCTTTGGAAACTCAAATATCCCATTGTTGATTTCAATTTTTTTTCAGTACTTGGGGGTTGAACCCAGGGCCTTACACATGCCAGGCAAGTGCTCTATTACTGAGGGGGACTCCCAGCCCTCTTTTTATTTTTTATTTTAAGACAGGATCCTGCTAAATTTCACAGGCTGCCTCTCTTGCAGACTTGTGATCCTCCTGCCTCAGACTCCTGAGCTGCTGGGATTTCAGGCTTGCACCATGGTTCCTGGCTGACTATATTTATATATATATGATGATGATGATATTTTCATGCTTTACACTTTATTTGCCTACTAAAACATTTCAGTGCAACTTAAAAATAACAGCTGTTGAGACCCACTTTTGGAATAGTGGATCGTGGGAACCTGCTGATGCAAAAGTACCTAATATAGCACCATGGAACAATAATCATAAAACACAGTTAGTAAGCTTATTGTGGTGATTTGGATCTAAATTGTCCTCCAGAGGCCATGTGCCTCCTCCAGAGGCATGGTAGCTGATGGGCCTTTGGGAAGTGATTAGATCATGAGGACTGACCTCATTAATGGTTTAATCTATTGACGGGTTCATAATTTGATGGACTTTTTGGAAGGTTACAGAAATTTAGGTGGGACCTGGTTGAAGGGAATGGATCTTTGGAAGCTATGTTTCATCCCTAGCACCTCCCTTCTCCCGTCTTCTCTCCCTCCCTCTCTCTCCCTCTCTGTCTCTCTCTTTTATTTTTCATTTTTGTGAATTTACAGCTAATTTATTTATTTAATGTTAATTTGCATACAGTACAATGGGTTTCACAATGGCATTTTCATACTATTGTGTACTTTCCTCTTATTCACCGCTTTACCCCCAAACCTCATTTTAACTTATACATTGGCTTTTAGAAATATTTATTTATTTATTTATTTATTTGTTTATTTATTTTTGAGTCAAGGTCTTGCTATGTAGCTCAGGCTGGACTGGAACTTGCTTTGTAGAACTGGCTGGCCTTGAATTCACACCCATCCTCCTGCCTTAGCCTCCTGCGTGCTGGCATTGTAGGCGCGCACCACCACTCCCAGCTCTGCCTCTCATTTTGCTTCCTGGCAGCCTTGAGGTGAGCCTCCTCCTCTATCACATCCTCCTGCTGCCATGTTGTTCTATCCCATCTCAGACCCAAAGCAAGGGAGCCAGCTGGCCTTGGACCAAAGCCTCTGAAACTCTGAACCAAAGTAAACCTTTCATGCTTTAGGCTGATTTTTTTTTTTTTTTTTTTTTTTTTGTAGTACTAGGATTGAATACAAGGGCTTGTGCATACTAGGCAAGTGCTCTATCACTGAGCTGTGCTCCTAGCCCCTTTTTATTTTTAATTTTGAGACCAGGTCTTGCTAAATTGTGCAGGCTGCCTCTGGCCTTGACTTTGAGATCCTCCTGCCTCAGCCTCCGGAGTCACTAGATGACAGATGTGAGCCACAGTGCCTGGCTATTTAATTTCATTTTGTCAGGTGTTTTCCCAGAGTGATGACTAGCACACTTAGAGTATAAAGTAGTAATTTTCATGACACAAACTGATATAAATTGATGTAGCACAAAGGAGGGGAAGAGAAGGTAACTATAACGAAACAAAGTTTTTCTAGACTATTAGAATAAAGTTAGATTGTTATAAGTTGGTATATAAAATACAGTTCTCAGAGCAACTAATAAGAACATCACTTGAAAATGTAGCCAAGGTAACAAAGGAACATCTAAGAAATACTAGAAAACAATAAAAGTCCCCCAAATCAATCAGATAGACTCTTCCCTAGGAGTCTTGAAAAAGAGGAGCAAACTAAACAGTAAAGATTAGAACTGAAATAACACAAACATAGAAAAATAATGGAGAAAATCAATGAAAACAAAGGTTGATTCATCAAAGACAGCAACAAAAGGGTCAAATCTTTTTATTACCTAAAAAAGGGGAAAGATACAGATCACCAAAATTAGTAGTGAAAAAGGTAGCCGGGTGCAGTGGTGCATGCCTTTAATCCCAGTGACTATGGAGGAGAAGGCAGGAGGATCGCAAGTTTGAGGCCACAGGCAGTCTGTATAATTTAATGAGATCCTGTCTCAAAAAGTACAGGGGGGAAAAAAAAAAGGGCTGAGGGTGCAGCAGCTCAGTGGTCCCGTACTTGCAAAGCATGCAAGCACCAGGCCCTGGGTTCAACCCTAGTACCACACACACAAAAAAAGTAGCATTACTGCTGACCTTCCAGAAATGAGAACAGTAGAAGGAAATGCTACATGCCACCAGACAATTTTGATGAAACGGGTAAGTTTCTAGTGAAACTGCCTCAAGGAGACATGAAAAACCTGACCACAACCATGACAAGTACAGATGCTGAATTCATAATTTACAACTTTCCTACACAGAAAAGCCCAGGCCCAAGTGGACTGTCTGGTAAATCTTACACTTAAAGAAGAATTAGAAGCAATTCTTCACAAGCTATTCTAGAAAATAGAAAGGGCAAACACATCCCAACTCATTATATAACACCCAGGTTTTTAAAAACCTGTTGAAACTAATACCACAATAAAAAACTAAAAACTAACCCACATTTCTTATGAATAGAGATGCAAAAACTCTCAACCAAGTACTAGCAAACCAAATACAATCACCTAAAACTGTTTATGCAGTATCACCATGTGGGATTTATTCTAGGAATACAAAGCTGATTTAATAACCCCAAGCCAGCTAATATTAATAGACGAAAGGACAAAAACCACAAGATCATCTTAATTGATGCAGAAAATTTATTTGAAATAGTCAACACCTAATCTTGATTTAAAAAAAACTTTCCATAAATTTGAGGAATAAAAGGAAACTTCTTAAACCTCATAGAATATCTGCAGAATACTTAAAATTGTACTAAATGGTGAAAAACTGAAGACCTTACCCCTAAGATCCAAAACCAGGCAAACATGTCTGTACTTTCCCCTTCTTTTCAAAACTTGCTGGACTTTCTAGCCAGGGCAGTGAGGGCAGAAGCAGAAATGAAAGACACCTGGATTGGAGAACAAGTGGTAAAACTGACATGATTTACAAAGATTTTACACATCTTGCATGTAGGAAATCCTAAAGAACACACAGATACACACACACTGTTAGAACTAATGAATAAATACAACAAGGTTATAGGATATAAGGTCAAAAACCAATTATAATTTCCAAATGCTATTATATTTCTATGTATAGATGATGAACAATCTAAAAACGAAGTTAACAATACAATACTCTCACAATAGGATCAAAAGAATAAAATACTTAGGAATACATTTACCAAAAGAAGTATAAGAATTGCAATCTGGAAATTACAAAACACTGCTGAAGATGTCAGTAAAGGCATCTCCAAATGTATCACAGATTTAAACAAGACTAACAAAAGAAAGGCCTGTAGCTGTACCACTGTGATGTCTGATCCTGTCAGATCTCAGAAGTTAATCAGGGTCAGGTCTGGTTAGTACTTGGATGGGAGACCACCTGGAACACCAGGTGCTATAGGCTTGGGAGAAGGACCTGGCAACCCACTTCCAAAAAACAATCAGCCACTGAAAACCCTGTGAGGAGCAGAGAAGCACTGACAGTAGTGTTTCTCCTGTTATACATACGTTGGGTCGCTATGAGTTGGACCCCGACTCAACAGCATCTAACAACAACAACAACAACAACAACAAAACTCTCATAAGAAAATTTAGGAGAAAATCTTTGAGATGTTGGGTTAGAGAAAGATTTTATAGGCAAGACACCAAATGCACAGTGTATAAAAGAAAAGAAACACTGTAAACCAGACTCCGTGCCCAATTAAAAACTTCCATGTTTCAAAAGAAATCATTAAGAAAGGGAAAAGATTAACAACTGATTTGGAAAAAATATTTGAATAATATCAATTGTTCAAAAGAAATTGAAAATGGAAAGGTTTTTAGGAGAGAAAGAAACTTAATATGATGGCTCAGTGGATTGGAGACAGAGCAAAGCTTTGATATCAGAGACATTTGTGTCCCATTTCAGCTTGGCCATTTCCTACTTGTTTGCTTTGGGTCACAATTTGCTGAGCCTGAAGAATCATCATGCCCACAGGATTGACATACTGCTTGGAAATAGTTCTAAGAGGTAAACTCTCAACAAAACCCAGCTATCATTGCCATAAAAATACACGATGTGATCTTATTAAATAACACAGTGCACATCACAGTTCCTTGCACATATTAAATATTTAAAACTGCCATTCATTATTAATCACTAATTTATTACACAAAATCCCAAAGGTAAGTCAAGGGGTGACCAGATCCTATTTTAACTCATCACAAAGAGAAAAATATAAGAATTTCCAAGTTTTAGCCAATAGAGCATGTAATTTAAAGTAATTTGGTAATATGACAGGGGAAATTGGAAAACCTCCAGGGTGAAGATTTGATTTTATCATCATGCTTTATTCTAGTCCAAACGTGTACCTTGGACTTGCTGGGGGGACAGGGTTGGGTGGATGGAACAATCCTTATGGAAAATCACATCTTGATTTATTCATCATGTTCATTCATTTACCTGGTCATTTTGTATTGTTAGTGTTTATCAGTTGTACAAAATAAGGGGCTTCATTGTGATATTTTCATATATGCTTCATATTAATCCCCTATTACCCTCACTCATCCCCACCTTTCTCCCCTTGCTCCTCCTCCTTCCCTTTCTACTTCCCTATCTTTTCTTTCCTGGATACCTCATATGAGAGAAATCATGATACTTGTCTTTGTGTGTCTGGCTTATTTTGCCTGATATGATGATCTGAAGTTTCATCCATTTTTGCGTAAAGGATGTGATTTTGTTCTTTATGGCTGAATAAAAGCCCATTGTGTATACGCGCTACATTTTCTTTATCCATTCTTCTGCCAGTGGGCACCCAGTCTGATTCCCTGACTTGGCTACTGTGAATAATGCCTTGATAACATGGGTGTGTAGGTATTTCTATTGTATGCTGACTTATTCCTTCAGATATGGGCCCAGAAGTGATATAGCTGGAGCATATGGTAGTTCTATTTTTAGCGTTTTGAGGCATCTCCACACTGCACTAGCTTACATTCCCACCAACAGTGTCTGAGAGCTCCATGTCCTCGCCAGCAGTTTTTATTTTTGTGATGCTAACCATTCTGACTGCAGTGAGACAGAATCTCAATGTAGTTTTGATTTGCATTTCCCCAATGGCTCATCCAATCATTTTGAATTCTTACCATTCCTTCTATTTCCCAAAATGAATTCATTTCCATGACTCCAGGAGTCCTGCGTAGGTTCTGTCATGACCTGGTCCACTTGCCAGTGGATAAACCTCTCCTAAGAAACAAAGGGGCCTTCCCAGGGCAGAGGGTTGGAAAGCAGCGTGGTTTAGACAGGCTTGTGCTCCCCCCTCCTTTCCTCTAGGGCATGTGGGGGATACATGGGAAGACCCGTGTCCTGTGACCCAGTGGGGGACCTGGTTGGTTTCTCTCTTTGTTGCTCTGTCAGCCTCTCTTTCAGTCTGTCTCTCTCTGCATCTCCCTCAGTCTCTCTTGTCTGGGATTTCCGTCTCTAGATCTCTGTTTGTCTTTCTCTCTCCCTTTTGTCTCTGTACTTCCCTCTATCTCCCTGTCTCCCTCTTGCTCTCTGACTTGGTATTTTTCTCTCTCTATTTCTGTCTGTATCTGACTCTCCCCACTACTCTTTCTGTTTCTGTGTCTCTGTCTCCCAGTCCCCCCTCTCCCTCTCTACTTTGCTCTCTTTGATGGTGAGCCCTCACTGTCTCCTTGACTAGATTGAGAGACACGTAGGCTTAGTAAAGCATAGCTCTGGATACATCTGTGAGGGCAATCCAGGGAGGATTGACAGGGTGGGCAATAACTGAAGGGGAAAGACCTGTTCCAACATGCCAGGTGTCATCCAGTGGGCTGGGGTCCTGGATGAAGGAAGTTAAGAGAAAAGGAGAAGCTGGTGTGTGGAGCAGGTAGGCTCTTTCCAAGCGGAGTATGGGTGTCAAATTGCTGCTGCCTGCAAACATCAGACTATAGTTTTCCTCAACTTTTCAGAGACTCTCCAGGGACCTTCCAGACCTCAGCATCAGACGGGGATTGCTTGAGTTCCAAGCTCCTTGAACTGAGCAGTGGCCAGGCTCTGTGACTTTCCAGGGCAGGTGGCCATTGTGGAAGTACCATGCCCCGTATCATGTAAGCCAATCCAATAAGTACCCTTTGATGATTATCTATCTATCTATGTATCTATCTATCATCTGTCCATCCATCTATCTACCTATATCCATCCTCTCTTGGTTCCCTTTCTCTGGAGAACCCTGACCAGACATGGTCTCTGTCTTTCTGTTTCTACCTCTGTTTTTATCTCAACTGGTCTTTCCAGGGTGACATCTGTCTACCTTCCCTGTGGGTGCTGATTCTTGGCAGCTAGAAACCATGGCCACATCCCAGTACTGACCTGTGCAGAACCAGGTGTAGGAGCGTAGTCAGGTCCTCCCAGCCCACCCACACAGGCTTTGATTGGGGCAAGGCCAGACTGCTGCTTTTCCGAGGATTCTCAAGGCTGTGGTGTTGCAGGCACTGGTGTTGAGGGTGTGCTGTGTGTCCAGGGAGGGCGAGAAGGATGTCCGAGGTCAGCACAGCCACAGGGTCTGGCCTTCTGAGGGCTCTGAACCTTCCATTTGTAGTGACCCAGGGCAGGTCTGTGACATCAAGTCCACCTATTTGGGCCACCTTCTAGACTATGTTCCAGCCACCAGCCAACCTGTGGGAACCCTTGCCAACCTCTGAGCAATGTGAACCGCAGGGTCACTGCCTGGAGAGCCCGTGTTAGTAAGTTCAGCCTGACTATGTAGCCCAGGCTACCTTTGAACTCATGATCCTCCTGCGAGGGTCACAGGTATGCACCATCATGCCTGCCTTTTTTTTGAATGTTCTCTCAAGGCTTCCAGAGGGTCAGGTGGGGCCCAGGGCCCACTTGACTGCGGAGGGTCGTCTGCTTCGCCCCTAGTCTGCTGATTCAAGTGTTATCCTCACCTACAACATGCCTGCCCAGCAGCATCTGGGCCAGAGTCTGAGCATCTGGATGCCAGGGCCTGGCCAAGGCACTTGTACAATTAACCATCGAAGGCATGATGTGAGATGGTAATAAACAGGGCAGGAGACGATGGTGTCAGTGATGCCCTTGTGGGTCCACCACTCTTGAGGACAGACTGACCAGTCTCCATGGAGTCATGAGGCAGCAGCTAGCTTTCAGAGGGGCTTAGGAAACAGAGGACGGCCTCACCCCTCCCCCTAACCCCCAGGCTCAGGAACCTCTGGGGCCCTGAGCTTCAGGGCGAAGATAGCAGATTAGGAGATTGGAGGCTGAGCAGGTCCAAACAGGACCACCCTCCGCCCCCTCAGGCCTCCATTAAGAGCCAGGGGCTGGCCCTTTTTGGAGTCACAGAATTGGGATAGAACCCCAGGTCCCCTGCTTCTCCTCCAGGGTTAGGTCTCCAGCCTGCCATCCTAGGGCAACAAGGCTGGCCTCTGCTTTCTACTTCGTGCAAGGGTGCCCTCCTGTAAATGTGTATGCTGACACACTGGCACTGCCCATGGCAGTGTGTTTGGGGTGTGCAGGAGTCCAGCTGTGTCTGTAGGCCAGCTCTGGACTCTCCAATGCACCTTCCCCGGGGGTAAAGTTCACATGCATGCACACACACACACAACACAATGCACACAAACGCACACATGGATGCACACACATGTGTGCACACACTCACAAGCCCACAAGCGTACATTCTGTGAGACTGCCTCTGTGTTACCAGTTGGTTCCAGCCTGCTAGGTGGTCAGTGAAGGTGTGCTGTGTGCCCTGGACACGTGCCCTTGGGCAGCTTCACTACAGTGCCATTAGCAATGGCTGAGACTTTGTCACCAAGAGAAATCACAATAGTCCTATGTCCCATTACAGTTGTGGAAGATACTCTGAAATATGGTTCATTTGTATCAGTTCTTTAAGATGATGGTGCTTGCTGGACAGCCCCCTGGATCCTTTTTTATTTAATGCACTGATAAAAAGCATGCATGTCACAATATCCCAAGGGCTTTGCCTCTCAAATCACAGGGATTTTATTTTATGTATTTAAAAACCTTATTCTTCTAGTCAGCTCCTTGGACATTAGAACTTTCCCCAGCATCCCACAGGATAAGGATCCAAACAAGATTCTCCTGCAAATGGTAGACATAGTCACACTAAACTCACAGAGAACCAATGAAAAATTCCTGGCGATGTATTCAACTGGGCAGAGGACTGGGAGGACGCTAGGCTATCTTCTGAGTGAAAGCAAAGTGCTGGAAGGTGACAGGAACAGTGTGATTTAAATGAGTGCTTCTGAAATGTTTTGGGTTCAGTGCTTTTAAAAGCATTGAGGAGCCAATGAGCTTTTGTTTATAAAGCTACCCGTATCTAGTGGAAGAAACCCAAACTGAGGGATTTTGAAAACCAGAATACACAGCAGCCCTTCCATCCCATAGGCATGGAGGTGCCAGAGAAGATGATGGTGAAGAGTCAAGTGGCTTCTTAATGTTGGGCTGAGAGCGATTGTGAGGTCACAGCACCCCTGAAAGGGGCTGGGCACCTGCAGGAGTTCCTGGGGGGGCTGGGATCGGGGAGAGATCTTGGATACACTTGCTGAGATGGCCGCAGAGCAGCCAGGTGAGGATGTCACAGACTGGAAGCCCAAAGTGCTGATGAGGGAGATGTCCCAGCTGGAGAGAAGCACTGGGTGGCATCTGGAGAGGTGCAGAAGAGGAGGGAGTGCACCCCAGGCTGGGATCAGAAAGACTGCTGCGGGGCACAGTAGGTGGACAGAGGACGGCACCAGCCTGTGCTGGGCCCTTTGCAGCACTAGCTGTGAGTGGACCCCAGCTCAGCCCGGGAGCCTGGACGTTTAGCTTAGGTGTGGTTGTGCACCCCATTCGGGAAGAAGGACCTGCATTCTCAGGTGGTGGGGAAGCCCCTGTCCTTCCACAGAATCCCAGAGCCCCACCAGCCCCTGCCTGTTCCCGAGAGCGGCCTCTTTCTCCCTCTCATATCCCTCACGCAGGGTGCCCTGTGCCACTTGAAGGAACAACCTTGCCTATGGGAAAGGAGCAGAGAAGGCCCTGGGACCCAGTGGCCCTCAGCTCCTCACCCCTCGCTCCCTGGGTCAGGTTGATCCTCCCCTCTCCCCTCCTGACACCTGCCCTGGGCCACTGTGGCCCTGCTTACTCCTCACACGGAGGGGTGGGACAGAGGCCTCTGGTTCCCTCCTCCGAGCAGAGGGTCACTGGCTGAGCGTACCACCCCACTGGGCTGCTCACCTGCCCCGAGCCCCAGGTTCTTCTTGGGAAGTCGGGTTCACCCTGAAGGCTGGGGCAGGGTCAGAGATGGCAGGGGGAAAGGCGACGCCTCCCGTGGGCCGAGCGGGCCCAGTCCACCGCTCCAAGCACCGGAGCACCTGGGTCAAGGCCTCGCGCCTACTCCAGGCCGGGATCCCTTCCGGGGTGAAAGTACTGCGGTGTTTGAGAGGGGCGCGCGGGAGCCCAGGGACCCCATAAACACGAGGGCCCCGAAAGCTTAGGGAGGGGCGCCGACGAAGCAGGAGCGACCCCGCAGGTGCCCCCAGCCTGGCCACCCCAGCGCGCCCGGCTGTCCTTCCCGCGCTCACCCCGATGCCCGGCGCGGGGCGGAGCAGCGGAGGCGCGGACCGAGAGCGCAGAGGCCGAGTCCATGCGTCCTGGCGGCGGCGCGGGCCCAGCGCCCTGGGCTCAGCGCCCGGGACGCAGCGTCTTTGGCGAGGTACCTGAGACCTCCTGGCTGCTCCGGTCCCGGCCGCACACTGTGGCGCCTTGCGCCCTGGTCTGGGCGCCTGGTCTGGCCTCTGCCGCCCCCTGCTGGCAGCGCGCGGCACTGCGGGCCCTCGGCGCACGGAAGACGGGCGGAGGCCGCCCGCGCTGACCAACTCAAGCCGATCTTTTCGGTGACAGCAAACCGGGCGGTCTCGCCTGCCCCCCCGATTCGATCCCCACGCACCCGCGGTGCGCCTCTCTCTGGAGTCAGGGCCATGGTGACCTAGCGCCCTCTGCCACCTCCAGCACGTCGCGGATGAGCAGGGACGGGCGCGTCCGGCAAAGCTAGATGCTCGCCTGGCCCGACTTCTGGCCACTTTCAGCCCATGACCCTCCCCAACACCTCGAATCCTCAGGGAGCCCCTGGGTCAGCCTGATGCTTTAGTCAGGCTCCATGCTGTGGGTCTCTCCGAGGTCCAGTGCTTCCAGTACATGTGAGCTTGGCTCTGCCCGGGGCTGATGCCCAGCCACAGACAGACCACGGAGTTCAGGAGACAGGCAGGCTTTACAGGGACGGGTTGGTGAAGGCAG
>VMDO01006495.1:0-88124 GCA_007922755.1 Pedetes capensis
TGATACTTTTTCACTCAACTCTAACCTTCCTATCATGCTTAGTACCAATGAGCACTGAGAAAATTAAAAAGCATTATAGAAAAGTTAGTCATTATCATTATTATGGTCAAAGACCAAAACAAATGATAACAGAGAAATAAGTTTAGAAAAATATATTTAAGTTACCCACGATAATAAATTTTATAAGTCTAAGCCTTTCTTGTTCATCAAAGTAGTATGACATCCCCTGAAGATAACTGAATACTAATATTCTAAGAACTATAGGTGTATAGTGAGTTATATATTACTATGTATTTATTTTATGCACTTATAGTAAAAAACATAATAAAGGCTCTGGAGATTAACTAAAACATACTTCTCTGGGAAACTCTTCTAGTTTAATTAACAGTAAGTTAACTGAAAGTCATTAAAGGCTTAAAACTGGACAAGAGTACAGTAAAGTGAAAGATTAAAGATAAGCTTTCAATGGGTAAAATATTATGCCAAAATTTGTCAATGAATACTAGAATAAATGCAAGGCATTCATAAGGCTACATTTGGAATCTTTTACATTAAGTCAAAGAGTTCTTGTGAATACGAAAAAATGAAAACAGTCATCAAATGCTGTGGCTTATGTAATATATGCCGACAGATCAAGCAGTTAAAACACAAACACACATACATATCAAGCCAATCATCAGGCTTTCCAGATAGCACAGAATAAATCTGGCACTAATTTATCTCACTGAGCAAAAACTAATGCTGATTAAAAAATATACATTTAATTTTTTGAACAATTTAAGAAGCACAACATAGTAAATATACTTTAAAACAAACAACTACTAAAGCAATACTTATTGAGAAATTTTGGAAGCAAGATACTAAAGCAGCAATTTAGAAGCATTATTACTACTATCAATACACTATTTTCTACCCTAATCACTGGGGAAATGATGCAATTCCATCAATAACAGGAGTCACTAAATCAGGGATGCTTCCATAGGAGGTAAGCATAGAGCAATACCCAGAAAGGCCCAGGAATTCTGCTCTTGGTCTTCCTATCTCCCAGATCCCACTATATCATTTCACTACAATGAATCAATGTTACAAAGCATTGTTTGGAAAAACAGCTTGAAGTTAGTGACTTGCTCAGTAATTAGTGGGCAAAGGTGACACCAACAAATAAAATGACAAAGATTCTAAAAGATTAACAAACGCCATGATCTAGAAGTGAAAAGAACTGATGGTTTAGATGAACTAATGAAATCACATAAGTGCCTGTAATCTTATCTTCTTCATTTTTGTTTTTTGGATTTTTGGAGATAGTCTCACTATGTAGCCCATGCTGGCCTCAAACTCCAGATCCTCCTGCTTTCCCCTCTCAAGTGCTACAATGACAAGTGTGCTTCTACATTACCAGCTATATCAATTTAGAAGCATAATAACATGAAAGAAATATTAAATTTTCAGATGTATGTATATTTTATTTTCATTAGGACCACTGCTTTTCCAATAAAGGTACACAATTTTTAGAAATAAAAGTACTCTGATACAATATAAAACATTCCATACTCATAGTTAAATATATTTACAGAAAAGAATTCTTATGAGCTATGTATGGACTGACACGAATTTTGTTACCTGAGAAAAATCTGTACTGTTGTATGTATAGTAGTAATGCCAGTATAGAAAGTAATGACTTCTTAGTTTAGTTAACATCACATTACATGGGTGATTTTTATCTAAGTCTATTGTTAGATATTATATTTATATAAAGTAACATGTAAATCAAATATACGTACAAACTTAAATGTAATATAGTATTATTTAGGAACACTTTAATGTAGATTGAACAGAAAAAATACATTTGAATGTTATAAGACTTAAATGAATTCATTAATATCTACCCATGCTTAGTGAACTGATCAATTCTAGATAATATATCTATAAGTTTCATTTGTCAAGATTTGCCATAACCAACATGTATAAATTTTATTAATTGGCTACAAAAAAAATCAAGAAAAAGAAGTATATGTCTCTACTAAAACTATTACTCTTAACATGACAGTGCCTAATTGATGACTAGTACCTTAGGAGATGCTAGTAAATTTTTAATTGCTCTTGATTCCATTTTATTTCAAAGGTGTAGTATTAAGCTGTGGGGAGTTTTACCCCAAAAAACAATGAAATCAACTTTATTTAAAAATGTTCTTGACTCTTTTAAAATGAAGAAAGGGACAAAAATGTCAAGCTCAATTTTGCTAAGACAAGCAAAACAAACATTGACTATTGCATATTATGAAGACACACATTTTACAATACAGAATAAAAAGTAATGAAGTTTTACCTCTACACAGGCTTTCATCCCTGAGGCGGCAGCATAGTGAAGGGGTGTGTTTTTTTTGTTATCAACGGCATCAATAGCTGCTCTCTCATATTCACCCTGGTCAAGTTTTGCTCCTTTCCATCTTAAAATCATCTGCAGACAATCTGCTCTTCTGAAATCATCTTCCACAGGGCGTGCTAAGCGAGGATGAAGAGCTCCTTCAGAGATCATAATCTGAGGCCCCATACACAACAAATGCATAGATGTTTCATTGTGCACATTCCGTTTATTTGGATTTCCATCTCTACCAAAAAGAAAAGTCCTAAAATGGAAAGGATGAAAATAACTTTTTTTCTTATGTGGAAATACATAGAGGATAACAAATGTAAAAGATAAGCCCTACTTCAAAGCTAAAAATCCAATTTCTATGGAAATATTTGGTTCACAATAGGTTGAATGACTTTTTTTTTTTCTTTTTTTTTTGTGGTACTGGGGGTTGAACCCAGGGGCATCATGCTTGTATGCTTTGCAAGTGCTGTACCACTGAGCTGCACTCCCAGCTCATTTTTTTACTTTTTGAGAAAGGCCCTCCCTAAATTATGCAGACTGACTCTGGTCTCGAACTTGTGATCCTCCTGCCTCTGCCTCCCGAGTTACTGGGATTACCGGTGTGTGCCACCACACCCAGACGAATAATTCTTATAGTTTCAAAAATCTCAGAGCCTGGTGTGGTGGCACATGCCTGTAATCCTAGCACTAAGGAGGCTGAAGCAAGAGGACCTACACAAGTTCAAGGCCAGGCTTGTCTATACAATGAGTTCTAGGCCAACATAGGCTACATAGTCCAGAGAGGGCCTCTTCACCAGAAGGGCCTTCTCTCTGTGTTCTCACATGGTAGAAGGGGCAAGGCAACTCTCTGGACCTCTTTTATTAGGGTAATAATCCCTTCAAGTAAGGGCTTTAAACTCATGGCCTCCCAAAGGCCAAATCTTCTAGTACCATCAACTTGGGGGGTTAGGATTTTAAATGAGACACATGCAAACCCTAACATACTGTGTAATATTTTCTGAGGAGAATTCAGTTGTAGTTATTTCTAGAAGACCAAGATCTAATTCAATGGTGATAGCCTTGACCAAATATTGGTCTAGGTGAGCTGCCTTTGCCATATTCAGATCTAAGAGTTGAGCCTAGCATCCAGTACAGTACATCTGTGAGCTAGGGTCATAAGATTAATAATTGGGCCAATTCAATGGCTACAATAGGGTATTGGAAAATGGGTGAGAAAATAACTGCTACAATATAGACAGTCAATAACTGCTACAATATAGACAGTCAATGAATATACTATGAAATGAATATAAAGTCCCATATCTGAAGATGAATGCCTGCATTTACTGTGGAGGTCTGAGATCATTAGGATTCCTACATCCAAGCCAAGAACAGCAAAGGGAAGAGAGAGACCTAAACCCTAAATCCTAATTACATTCAGATTGCTTTAAAGATAATTAAGCTTCAAACACATGGCTCTGACAGGAAAAGAAAGAAAGAAAGAAAGAAAGAAAGAAACAAACCAACAAACAAACTACTCCTAAAGGAACTAGCATGGACAAATCAATTTAAAGAAGTTAGCCAAGCTGAAAACCTCTTAGGAGAAAAAGGCTAAATTGAGTCTAATCAGAAGGTCCCAGACAACTTTAAGAACAACTCTGGGTCTCTCCAGCTCTTTCAAGACTCTAGAGAGTTCAGTAGTATAGTCCTTCAAAACTATCTGGTTAGTTTTTTAGAATCTGCATTTGTTAAAACTGTCATGAAAGTAGACATGAAGCCAAACTAAAAATTTGTTACTATTTATTGTGACAGTCATACTAGTTTCTCATCCCAATTGTCCCACTGGCACAATGCAATGAGACAGATCAGATGTTACCCTGCATGCCCTGGGCTCTGCCCTGTATGTTAGTGCAGTAGGCAGAATAATGCCTCCACCCACAAAGATACACACTCTGTGATCCCTGGAACCTGTGACTGTTTACCTTACACAGCAAAAACGAACTCTGCAGATGTGATTGAGTATATATTTTGAGATGAGGATATTATCCTGGAGTATACAGGTGGGTCCACTGAATCAAGCATTCTTACTGGAGAGACAGACTAGAAGATGCTAGGTTGATGGCTCTAAAGATAGAGGAAAGAGCATGAGCCAAGTACATTGCTGGGCAGGCAAGGAATGAGACTCGACCCTATATCCTCTAAAAGGAATTCAGTCCTGTCAACAACTAGAGTTTAGTCCAGGAGAACCATTCTGACCTCTAGGAATGTAAGATAATAAATTTGTGTTGTTTTAAGCCATTATATTTGTGATAATCTGTGGCAGCTGTTACTGTTGTTGTTAGGTGCTGTTGAGTCAGGTCTGATTCATAGCGACCCTATATACAACAGAATGAAACACTACCCAGTACTGTACCATGCCCAGCATTATGTCAGTGCTTCTTTGCTATTCACAGGGTTTTCAATGGCTGACTGTTTTGGAAGTGGGCTCCCAAACCAATAGTACCTGGTATTCTCAGGCGGTCTCTCATCCAAGGACTAACCAGGCTCACCCTGCGTAGCTTCCCAGATCAAACAGGATGGGACAGCAGGGTGGAATAGCTGTAGGCATTT
Organism: Pedetes capensis; assembly: GCA_007922755.1. Lineage (NCBI taxonomy): Eukaryota > Metazoa > Chordata > Mammalia > Rodentia > Pedetidae > Pedetes > Pedetes capensis. The sequence continues at coordinate 4,964 of VMDO01006495.1, forward strand.
GTGATAGCAGCCAACAGAAATTAATTTCTACGGTTTGAATGTGAAGAATCCCCCAAAATGCCCACGAACAGAAGGCTTGATCTCCAATCATTGAGATGTGACTGGATCATGAAGGCTCTGAACTAATCAATGGATTAATCAACTGATATTTTCATAATTTAATGGCATTACTGGAAGATAGTAGAAGATAGGGTCTGGATGGAGGAAGAATGTCACTGCGGTGTGTCTTGTAGTGTTAGCTTGTCCCTGACTCCTCCTTCCTGCCTCTCTCCTATTCTCTACCTACTTCTTTCAGTCTCCCCATCTCTCTCTCCCTGTGCTACCCAGCTGTTATGAGGTAAACATCTCTCCTTCACTATGCTCTCTCTGTCAAGATGTTCTGCCTTAGGCCCAATACAATCCAGCCAGCAGATCATGAACTGAAACCTCTAAAACCAGGAGGTTTTTAAATGGTTTCTCTCAGGTATTTGTGACAGGGACAAAAAAAAACTAACACACTAATACAGCAAGGAATCCTGAAAATAACAATCTGGAAGATTATACAGTAAGATTTATATAGCAGAACTCCTCTCCTCTGGAGATAGGGTGGGGGTGAACCTATCCCTGAGTGTAAATACATTTTCTTAGGAAAGGTCCTAAAAGCTTACCCTTTAGAATGTAACATATGTCTCTAATACAAAGGATAGCATCTATGGGTTTTCACAATTTGGGGATTATCTCCAGGATCTCAGGTTTCAACTATGCTTCCCCTCTTTCTGTTGGGCAATAAATCTCTTTGGAGTTCTCGATCTCTATTCAATCATAGTTGTCAGGAGGGACCAGGCCCTGGTGAAGGGCATCATGTCTGGCAGAGTGGCAGGTCAATGGAAAAAAAAAAAGACCTTCAACTAGATGGATTGACACAGTGTCTGCAACAATGGGTTTAAACATAAGAAAGATTGTGTGCCTGGCACAGAATCAGGGAGTATTTCATTCTGTTGTACATAGGATGGTTATGAGTAGGACTTGATTCAACAGCACCTAACAATAACAACAAAAAATTCAGTTCTAATTAACTTCAAGGCCTATCTTTTAGCCTAGGTTCCAAGTTTCAGTGAAATTTGCTCAGATTTTCTCTATATGCATATTTTCCCTACAGTTCCACATAGCCTTTGTGGTCTTCTGACATCCATAGTACCCTCTAGTGCTTACTCTATTTGTTTTCCCAGGAACTGACCCAGACCAACTAAGCCAAACAGCCCTATTTAGGGCTTTTCTTTACACTAGGCTCCTCTCCCCCAGTTGAGTTGACCACTCTTTTCTTTGTCCTCATATAGCATCCTAATTATATAAGTAATTTGACTCCATCACAGTTATTTTCTTACATATTATGTCCCCTTCTTTCATTTTGTAGGCTTCTAAGTCTGGGCCTGTATCTTATTTTTTTCTTGAATCTCTAGCTCTCTGTCAGACATACAGCACATTCATACCATAACTGTGACTGAAGAACTGAGTGTATATTAAATTGCATGATCTAGATCAGTGATATGGCATTAGGGAATCTACCAAGCTAGCAATGTAGAACAATGGTCAAGAATTTTGCATTTAATGTACCCAAACTGTTAGACTCTTTTCTTTTTTTGGGGGGTGGTAGTACTGGGGGGTTGAACCCAGGGCTTCATGCATGCTTGCGTAAGCTCTCTACCACTGAGCCACACTCCTAACCCATTTTTTACTTTTTATCTTGAGACAGAGTTTTGCTAAATTATGCAGGCTGCCTCTGGCCTTGAACTTGCGATCTTCTTGCCTCTACCTCCTGAGTTGCTGGGATTATAGTTGTGTGCCACCATGTCCATCTGGTTCTAATCTGTATTCTGTTACTTTCTAGCTATGTGACCCTGAGCAAGTTGTTAATAGCTGTTGACAAGTAATATATATGCTTCATACTTTTCACCAAGTAAACCTACTCCTGGGAATGTATCTTAAAGGAAATAAATAAAAATCTATAGGAACACTGCAATTCAATACAGTGTTATTTTGAATTAAAAAAATCTGGAAACCACTTGGATATATGGCAAAAGGAAAAATGGGAAATGTAAACCACGCCATACCAATCCAATGGAAAATTAAAGTTGTTGAAAGCCTATCCATGAACGAATGCTTATAGCTAAGTGGAAATATAAGAAAATAATTTTACTTCCTTGCATAATCCCCTGAATATATATGGATAAAAACTAGAATAGAACACAGATGAATTGTAACAGTTGTTTAAAGGAGGCAGAAATATGGATGAATTTTTTTTGTGTGTGTGAAGGAGTCTTTCTATTGCAGCTTGGCGTCTCATTTTGGATCCTCTTGCCTCAGCCTCCCAAGTGCTGGGATTACAGGAATATGTCACCTCGTTCAGCTAATTTTGTTTGTTTATACAGCAGTAATACTGCTTAATTTACAAATATATTTCCCTTTTATCAATGCCTGATAAAATTACTAACCATATTTCCTCATATTTAGAAATAGATTGTAGCAGACATAATGAATAAAATTAAAACCATACTCTAGATGTTTTCACAATTATTACTTCTAATAAGTATTATAATCAACAAAACTAGATATGTTTTCATGATTACTACTTCTAATAAGTATTATAATCAACAAAAATGTTCATTTTTAAAAAAAATTCATTTAGGAAGAAATTAAAGTGAATTCTGATTCTGCAATTATCTTATCTACCATTTTCTACACCTATTTCCAATATATCAGTTATACTTTTAGTTTGTCCAAGGCAGTTCAGGTTCTTATCATCATGAAATTTAATATAAATTGAAGTTGAGAGGATGTTAAGTAGACATGTAAGATTTGAGGCTCATTTCTGTAACTGTGAGGAGATATGAAGTGTTTATTATTTACATATCAAGTCATTTCTGAAACATGGTCAGGAGATGATAGAAGTAAGGTGTTGTTGTTAGGTGCTGTCGAGTCAGTGTCTGACTCATTGCAACCCTACGTACAACAGGAGAAATATTACTGTCAGTGCTTCTCTACTATTCACAGGGCTTTCAATGGCAGATTGATTTTTGGGAGTGGGTTGTCCGGTCCTTCTTTCAAGCCTACAGCATCTGGTGTTCCTAGGCAGTCTCCCATCCAAGTACTAACAAGGCCCGATCTTGCTTGGCTTCCAAGATCTGATGCCACTGAATACTCAATTGAGCTTCCTCCAAAATCAGTCTTTTCCTCCAGACCTTCAATTTCTTGGAATAATACTGTTCTCTAGATCAATAATTTACACCTTCAGTTCCTTTTAAATCTCTTTGGTACAACAAATATTGATTGAGCATTTCTTATTATTCTAGAAGGTAGGCATACTGTATAGAAAACAAAGTAAGGACTTATCCTCATACATTTGCATGCAAGATGGGAGTTAGTGGGAAAAGAGGCCAGCATTTCTTCTTTTTTCATTTTTTTGTGGTGCTGGGGATTGACCCAAGGCTTTCCATATGTTAGACAAGTACTATACCACTAAGCTACATCCCCAGCCCTGAGGCCTGCATTTCAATTCATTTAAATTAGCTTAATAATTCCTAACCCTAATGTCCATCAGTTTAGTATAATGTGGGGGCTTGAGTGTTGCTATGATGCTGAAAGCTATGCTACCGGTATTAAAAATACCAGCAGGGTAACTCACAGCAGACAGGTTTCACCTGAGATTCCAGACTAAAACAGACTAGGGAGTAGGACCTGGCAGCCTACTCCCTAAATAATCAGCCATTGAAAACCCTACGAATAGCAGAGAAACATTGTCAGATACAGTGGCGGAAAACGAGCCCTTCAGGTTGCAAGGCACTCAAAAGACTACTGGAGAAGACTTGCCTCCTCAAAATACAGTCTACCATAATGATGGACATGGAGTAAAGCCCCAGGGACCTCCATTCGTTGATGTGGCATGACTCAAAATGAGGAGGAACAACTGTAAACATCCATTAATAATTGGAATGTGGAATGTACATAGTATGAATCTAGGAAAATTAGAAATCGTCAAAAGGGAAATGGAGTGCATAAACATTGACATTCTAGGCATCAGTGAGCTAAAATGGACTGGCATGGGCCACACTGAATCAGATAATCATATGGTCTATTATGCTGGGAATGACAAAGAGAAATGGGGTTGCATTTATCATCAAAAAAGACATCTCAAGATCTGTCCTGAAGTACAATGCTGTCAGTGATAGAATAATATTCATACGCCTACAAGGAAGGTCAGTTAATGCCTATCATTCCAATTTATGCACCCACTGCAAATGAAGACAGGGAAGATTTTTGCCAATTTCTGCAATCTGAAAGGATCAAACTTGCTATGAGGATGTACTAATTACTGGTGACTGAAATGCAAAAGTTGGAAACAGAGAAGAAGGCTTGATAGTTAGAAAATATGGTGTTGGTAACAAACAGGATGTTGGAGATTGCAAGACAGAATTTTGTCAGACCAATGACATTTTCACTGCAAATACATTTTTTCACCAACATACATGGCAACAATACATATGAAATTCACCAGATGGAACATGTTGTTGTTAGGTGTCATCAACTTGGTGTCTGACTCATAGCAACCCTATGTACAACAGGTAAAACACTATTGTTAGTGCTTCTCTGCTGTTAATAGGGTTTTCAATGCCTGATTGTTTTTTGGGTGTGAGTTGCTGGGTCCTTCTCCCAAGCCTACAGCACCTGGTGTTCCAGGTGCAAGTACTAACTAGGCTCGACCTTGCTTAGCTTCCAAGATCTGATGGGATCAGACACCACACAGGAACCAAACTGATTACATTTGTGGAAAGAGATGATAGAAAACTCAATATCAAATGTCAGAACAGGACCAGGTACTGACTGTGGAAAAGACCATCAACTGCTCATATGCAAGTTCAACTGAAATTGAAGAAAATTAGAACAAGTGTACAAGAGCCAAGGTATCACCTTGAGTATATCCCACTTGAGTTCGGATACCACCTCAAGAACAGGTTTAATGTATTAGATACTAATGACAGAAGACCAGAAGAGTTATGGCATGATATCGAAGACATCACTCATGAGGAAAGCAAAAAGTTACTTAAAAGACAGGAAAAAAGGAAAAGACCAAATTACATGTCAAAACAGACTCTGGAACTTGCCCTTGAACATCAAGCAGCTAAAGTAAAAGGAAGGCATGATGAAATTAAGAAAGATTTCAAAGAGCAGCTGAAAAAGACAAAGTCAAATACTATAATGACACGCAAAGAGCTGGAAACTGAAAACCAAAAAAGAACACACTGTTTTTCTCAAGCTTAAGGAACTGAAGAAAAAAAATTCATGCCTTGAGTGGCAATAGTGAAAGATTCTACAAGGAAAATATTAAGCAATGCAGGAAATACCAAAAGAAGATGGAAGGAATACAGAGTCATTATACAAAAAAGAATTGGTGGACAATCAACCATTTCCAGAGGTTGCATATGATCAGGAACTAATGGTATTGAAGGGCAAAGTGGAAGCTGCCTTGAAGGTATTGGTGAAACACAAAGCTCCAAGAACAGATAGAATATTGATAGGGAGGTAGCAACAAACAGATACTGCACTGGAGGTGCTCACTTGCTTATGCCAAGGGATTTGGAAAACAGCTACTTGGCTAAGTGACTGGAAGAAATGCATATCTGTGCCTATTCCCAAGAAAGTGGATTCAATTGACTGTGGAACTGCTGAATGATATCATTAATATCACACGCAGGTAAAATTTTACTGAAGATCATTCAAGAGCGACTGCAGCAGTATATAGATAAGGGAACTGCCAGAAAATCAAGCCAGATTCAAAACAGGGTGTGGAACCAGGGACATCACTGCTGATATCAGATGGATATTAGCCAAAAGCAGAGAACACTGGAAAGATGTCTATGTTTTATTGGCTCTGCAAAGGCATTTGACTGTGTGGATCATAATAAATTACGGACAACACTGTGAAGAATGGGAATATTAGAGCACCTAATTGTACTCATGAGGAATCTGTACATGGACCAGGAGGCAGTCCTTTGAACAGAACAAGGAAATACTGCTTGATTTCAAGTTGAGAAAGGTGTGTGTCGGTGCCGTGTCCTTTCACCATATCTCTTCAATTTCTATACTGAGCAAATAATCCAAGAAGCTGGACTTTATGAAGAAGAATGTGGCATCATGATTGGAGGTAGACTAATAAAAACCTGCATTATGAAGGTCATACAACTCTGCTTGCTGAAAGTAAAGAGGATTTGAAACAAACACTGATCAAAGAACATAGTCTTCAGTATGGATTGTGCCTCAAATCAACAAAACAAAAATCCTTACAACTGGTCAGTAACAACTTCATGATAAATGGAGAAAAGATTGAGGTTGTCCATGATTTTGCTTTACTTGGTTCTACAATCAACATCCATGGAAGCAGCAGCAAGAAATCAAAAGACACACTGCTTTGGGAAAAGCTGTGGCAAAAGACCTCTATAAAGTGTTGAAAAGTAAAGATGTCACATTGAAGATGAAGGTATGCCTGACTCATGCCATAATATTTTCAGTTGCATCATATGGTTATGAAAGCTACTGAGTAAGGGAGACAAGAGAAGAATTGATGCTTTTGAATTATGGTGCTGGAGATGAATATTGAATATACAATGGACTGCCAAAAGAACCAACAGATCTGTCCTAGAAGAAGTGCAACCAGAGGGCTCCATGGAAGCAAGGATGGCTAGACTGCATCTTCATCTTACGTGTAGTGGACATGTAGTCAGGAGGAACCAATCCCTGGAGAAAGACATCATGTTTGGGAGATTGGCAGGTAAACGAAAAACAGGAAAACCCTCCACTAGAAGGACTGACACGGTGTCTGTAACAATGGGCTTAAACATAAATAAAATTGTGTGCCTGGCACAGAATCAAGGAGTGTTTCATTCTGTTGTACAACGGTTGCTACGAGTCAGACCCGACTGGACAGCACCTAACAACAACAACTCCTAAAATATAAAACAATAAGAAAGTAGAAAATAGTATTTAGAAATTCTATTTTAACTAATCCTCAAAGCTATGTACCTTGATATTAACATATGCACAATAAAAACATACTCTTAAAAAAGATTTTATTTTTATTTTTTTTATTTTTTGAGACAAGGTCTTGCTGAATAGGCCAGCCTGTTCTGGAACTCACCACAAAGACCAGGCAAGCCTTGAGGTTGCATCCATCCTCCTGAGTGCTGATATTACAGGCATGGCCACTACACCGGGCTTTCTAATAAAAGATTTTATATTTTACATATAGTCAAAGACAGGTCTCTTATATTTCCAAAGGAAGAAAAACTATTCTGTGGAAGATACAACCCATGAATTATATACTCAATTTAGAAGACAGTGTCTCTAAAATTCATAGACTTTTTTGCTACATTAAGCAATAACTGTGAGTATGGATTTTTTTTTGTTGTTGTTGTTGTTGTTGTTGTTAGGTGCCATCAAGTCAGTGTCCGATTCATAGTGACCCTATGTACAACAGGTGAAAACAGTATTGTTATTGCTTCTCTGCTATTCATAGGGTTTTCAATGGTTGACTGTTTTTTGGAAGGGGGTTGAAGGGTCCTTCTCCCAAGCCTACAGTATCTGTTGTTCCCAGGTGGTCTCCCATCCAAGTCCTAACCATACTTGACCCTGCTTAGCTTCCAAGATCTGATGAGATCGGATGCCACATTGGTATGGCTGCAGGCGAGTATGGATTTAGTTTCCCATAAAAGAGACAGTGTGGTGTAGTATAATGTAAAAACACTGCACTTGCATTCTGAGAGAAACAGATGCAAACTAGGTGCTGAACTGTAAACTCCTCTTCTTTTATCATATCATTCTGCCTAAGGAGAGGAAAAGAGTGCCTGCTCTTGCAATTACCATAAAACTAAATAAATGAGGATAAAATTAAAAATAAATGAGGATAAAAATCAAGGACTTATTCCAAGCTGGTGCTTTACATTATGGTTAAAGTTCCTTGACTAGGTAGAGCTATCTTTTGTTTATACATATATGTCAAAGTTAGGAATCTAGCCAAACTGAGCCTGAGTCCAATCTGAAGTAGCAAGCAGGCACCTCAAATCACATGAGGTAGCATGAGAGAAAATAATAGCTACCAATGTGTTAGAAAGTTAAGCAAGGTTCATTCCACTGAAATATTTGAAGGTACTTAGAAGTAATTGAAACAGAGTTGTGAGTTTACTTAATGCTGATAAAACAAATACTATTTAGCTTTATTCTACATGACATACAAGTATTAAGAAGAATTCTTTACTCCAAAAACAATCCTTTCCAAAAATAATTTGACAAAATGCAAATGCAATCTGTGGAATGTGAGAAAATATTTGCAGACCATACATCTGATAAGGAGCTAATTTCAAAATATGTAAGGAACTCATATAACTCAATAGCAAAAAAATCTAAATAGGCTAATTTTAAAAATGAGAAATGATCTGAATAGGCATTCTCCCAAATAGACATACTAACAGGCATGCTGCACGTGAAAAATTGCTCAACATCACTAGTCACACCAGAAATGCAAATTAAAATAATCTATTAGGATGGTTATTATCAAAAAGTCAAAAGATAGGTATTGGCAAGAATGTGGAAAACAGATGTACACTGAATTACTTTTCTTGTTGCTGTGACAAAATGTCTGACATAAACAACTTGAGAGGAATCACTTGTTTTGGCTCACAGTTTCAAAGATTTCAGTCCACAGTCCTTGGTTCCACTGTTCCTGGGCCTGTGGTAACACAGAACATTATGGTATCAGGAGAATGCTGAGAGGAGGAAGCTATTCACCACATGGTGGACAGGAGGCAGAGGCACCAAGGAAAGGAGTAAGGACCAGGTATAACCTTTAAAGGCCTGTCCCTAGTGATATATTACCTCTAAGTAGGCCAATCTCCTCAGGATTCAAGAGTCTCCTAAATATAGCCACGAACTAGGGACCAAGCATTCAACACTTCGTCTCAAACCACACTATACACTGTTGGAAGGAATGTAAATGGGTAGTCATTATGAAAAACAGCATGGAGGTTCCTTAAAATAATTAAAAACAGAACAACCATACAACCTAGCAATCCTACTTCTGGGATATATCAAAAGGAAATAAAATCACTATCTTAAAAAAACAGCTGCATCCTTATGTTCATTGCAGCATTATTTACAAGTAGTCAAAAAATAAGCTAACTCTCTATCAAGGGATGAATTTAAAAAAGAAATGTGGTATACATAAAATAGAATACTATTCAGTCTTTCAAAAGAATGAAATCCTGCTGGGTGTCATGGCACATGCCTATATTCCCAGTGACTAGGAAGATTAAGATAGGAGGATTGTGAGTACAGGCCAGAGTCAGCCTGTACAGAAAAGAAAAAGTTAGGGAAGTACTGGGGGGTGCAACTCAGTGGTAGAGCACTTGCCTAGTAGAGCACTTGCAAGGTCCTGGATTCAACCACACAATAAAGCAAAAAAAAAAAAAAAAAAAAAAAAAAAAAAAAAAAAAAAAAAAAAAAAAAAAAAAAAAAAAAAAAAAAAAAAAAAAAAAAAAAAAAAAAAAAAAAAAAAAAAAAAAAAAAAAAAAAAAAAAAAAAAAAAAAAAAAAAAAAAGAAAGAAAAAAAAGAAAAGAAAAGAAAAGAAAAAAAGAACGAACTCCTGCTATTTATGACAATATGGATGAACCTGGAGAACATTTTACAAAATGAAAAGAACCAGACCCAGAAAAACAAATACTATATGATACATGATCTCACCTCTAAGAAGAATCTAAAAAAACTAAACTTACACCTTTATCGGGGTATAGATCCTAGAATGTTGTTTACAAAAGGTCAGAGGGTAGAGGAGATGGAGAATTGCTGGTCAAAGGGTACAAACTTTCAGTTATAAAATGAGTTAAGTTCTGGAGGCCTCATATACAGCATGGTGACTACAGTTAATAATTATGAGTTGTATACTTGAAATTTACTTCAAGAATAGATTTTGTATACAATTTTTTTTTGGCAGTACTGGAGGTTGAACCCAGAGGCTCTTGCATGCCAGCCAAGTATTCCACAACTGAGCTGTACCCCATCGCCTTTTTATTATTTATTTTTGAGACAAGGTCTTGTTAAATTGAGTCGGCTGCCTCTGGCCTTGAATCGGCAATTCTCCTGACTTAGCCTCTTGCGTAGTTAGGATTACAGTAGTGGGATCTTAGGTATTCTTGAAAACACACACACACACACACACACACACACACACACACACGATGTAACAATGTGAACTGACAGACATGCTAATTAAATTGATTTTAGTAATCTATGTATTCTTATATAGAAACCATGCTTTGTCTCAAAATAAAAAAATTAAAAAGGGGTTGGGGACCACCTAGGTGGTACAGCACTTGCCTAGCATACATGAGGCCCTGGGTTCGACCCCCAGTACCACAAAACAAAAGAGGTTGGGTATGTAGCTCAGTGGTAGAGTATTTGCCTAGAAAAACAGAACCCCCCAAAAACCCCATCATGTTATACAACTTAAACATATGCAATTTTTTTTTTCAGTACTGGGGTGAGGGGCTGAACTCAGGGCCTTGCATATACTTTGAAAGTGCTCTACCACTGAGCTGAACCCCCAGCTCATTTCACTTTTTATTTTTTTATCTTGAGATAAGGCCTTGCCAAATTATGCAGGTTGCGTCTGGCCTTGAACTCATGAGCCTCCTGCCTCCATCTCCTGAGTCACTGGGATTATAGGCATGTGCCACTGCCTATAACATATACAGTTTTTGTCAATTATACACTGATACAGCTGGAAAAATATGATTTCATTTTCAATTCTCTCTGTACTATCTAAATAGATTTCCAAACATAAAAGAATACATAAAATTAAAGGAGTTAGGGTTGTTTATTCTTAGGAAAGTAATGAAGGAATTTCTGGTTCTAGTATAGTATGCTAAAAGCTTTAATAAGGAAATTATGAACCCATGTTCTTCAAACAATTAAGGAAAGAAAAAAGAAAATATTTGAGGACTGGAGGCTGAAATGAAAAATATAAGTACAAAGTTAAATATAAAGTTTACATCAAATCATAAAAGTAATCCAAACTAGTAACTAAAAGAAAATATGCAATCACCTTTTTTGTAGGTTTTTAAATAGTTATTTAATACAATCATAACCAAGGACAGATACATTCCTGTGTAGAGAAACCACAAATATTGACTAGATCAGCAAGTCTTAAATTTTTTGTTCATAAGACCCTTTTACAACTTTAAATATTACCACTGGGTTCTTAACTTTGGTTTATGTGAATTACTGTTTTCCAAAAAAACCATTATACCTTAACTCTATATAACATTTTAAAATAAAAAAAAATTTTTTTTAATTAAGTGAAAAAAGTGGAACTGTTTTACATATTTACAAATCTCTTTTAATGTCTGGTTTAACAGAAGATAGTTGGTTTATCTAAAGATTCAATCTGCTGTAATATGCTATTTTGGTTCAAATACAGTATATGAAGAAAACCCAGAATTCACAGTTTATTTATTTTTTGTTGCTTTTTATAGATTTTATATAGTTTAGAAAAGAGATATGTATGTTAAAATTCCTTTTTTTCAGATAACCATGAATATTCATGCTTTGATAACCAAAATTCAACAGGTGGTAGACTTTTTTATTTTTTTCCAATACTGTGGAGTTGAATCCAGGGCTGCACAGATGCTTTCGCAAAGCCTTCTACCACTGAATCACAATCAAAGCCCAGTTTTTACTTTTTATTTTGAGACAGAGTCTCCCTAAGTTATGCAGGCTGCCTCTGGCTTTGAACTCACAATCCTCCTACCTCTGCTTCCTGAGTTGCTGGGAAACAGGCATGGGCTACTGCATCCTCTAAGTGGTAGATTCTTAAAGATTAGCTGCAATGTAGTATCTGAAACTGTGTCAATAAACTTTTTGTACTGTACTATATTAAAATCCATTCATGTAACCTATGTTTTATTAAATCTTTTACCCATGCATAATTTTAAGAGATAATACACTGATCCTCTAAAAAAAATACTGATTCACTGAGTTATACAGGCCTTCTAGATCTTGTCACATTTTATTATATAATATAAAAAACAAAATTATATTTGTTTACATCATTGTCAATCTTAGAAAGGTAAATGGAGGAGATGAGTTTAATAATATAATAATATATAATATATAATAATAGTATGGTTTCAAATGTAAGTTGCTAGAATTTCAGAAAGCAGAAAGTATAGTTCAGGTTGAAGTAGCGATAAATTCACAAATAAGGCAGACACCAAGACGTAAAGGACAACTAATTAGAGAAGGCCTGCAGCTGTAGCCCTGTGGCATCCCATCCCATCAGATCTCGGAAGCTAAGCAGGGTCGGGCCTGGTTAGTACCTGGATGGGAGACCGCCTGGGAACACCAGAAGCTGTAGGCTTGGGAGAAGGGCCTGGCAACCCCCTCCCAAAAATCAATCTGCCACTGAAAACCCTATGAACAGCAGAGAAGCACTGACAATTGTGTTTCCCCTGTTGTACAGAGGGTCGTTATGAGTTGGATACCGACTCGACGGCACCTAACAACAACAACAATTAGAGAAGAAAGAAAATATTTCAGAATCAATACAGAAGTAAAGCCAAATGGATGGCATTCCTAATGGTGGGGAAAGACGTCAACCAATTTAACTGATAAGACTGTGTCAGAGAATAATGTGAGATCAGGCTGATACAATGAGGGTAGAAGTGAAGAAAGTTTTGGAAGCTAAACAGAAATAATGCAGACAATAGGGTATTGTATATTTCTCAGACAAAAAGAGCACTGAAAGGCTATGCCTTAGGAAGAGTAATCTACACATGAGATCATAAAAGGAACAAACTTGCAAAAAGACCATTTTAGGAGCCCTATATTTTAAGTACGGGGAGCAGTGTCTGATAAGAATAAACTAAGGTGGGGCAATGGAAACAGAAAATAAGTAAAGCCAAGAGATAAGACTTAGTGAATTTAGTATTGGCAGCAGATTAGGTTAAGGAGAAGAGTAAATTAAGGATGATTCAAAGATATTTAGGATTATAGGGGTGAGAAGTAATAAAAATTATCAACAGTATATTATATGCTGGCAGCAATGTGCAATATGTTAGTTGTTCTGCAAATTCTGTGAGATAAAAATCCATTTTACAGATAAGGAAGCCAAAATTCAGAGTGATTAAATAACTTGCTTTGCTAATAAAGTAGTTGAGGTTGCCTTGACACATCCATTGACCCATTGTACAGATAAGAGGCTACGTACCAGTGGTAAAAGCCCAAAGCCTAGAGTCATTTGCCTGGCAACAAGCTTTGCCACTTACAAGCTATTAGAACTCTGATAAGTTGTTTAACTTTACTGTGCTTCAGTTTTATCATCTACAAAATACAAACAGTAACAATCTCATAGGATTGTAATGAGGATTGAGATAATGCACACAGCTCTATGAATACAGCCTTGAAAATAGTGCATTTTCAATAGATGTTTGCCACCATTATATCAGCACAATATGTTGGTGTCATTATTGTAGGGAGGAGTCAGTTTGGGATGTCAAAATACAAAATTTCAAAAAAGCTAAATTGGACATGGCTTTTATGCAGGTTATTTTTAGATAAATGTAAATAAAAAATAAATTAAAAAATGAGGTAACACCAATACTTATACAAGTCAATATGCTTAATGAAGTTTTGGGCTTAGACGACCTAAATTATTTACGGACTTTTTTATCTGCACAAGTCTCGATCATAAAGGTATTTCCCTTATAAAATGGTTTTATAAAACTTCTATTTACTCTGCCTAAGACATTATGCTAGAAGCTAGAAGTACAAAGAAGGTAACCTACAAAGTACAAAAAAGGTAACTTTAAAAAAGTACAGGTTGTTAGGTGCTGTCAAGTCAGTGTCTGACTCATAGCGACACTATGTACAACAGGCAGAAAACTATTGTTAGTGCTTCTCTCCTATTCATAAGGCTTTCAATGGCTGGTTGTTTTTTGGGGAGTGGGTTGCCAGGTCCTTCCCCCAAGTCTACAGCACCTGGTGTCCCCAGGCAGTCTCCCATCCAAGTACTAACCAGGTCCCACCCTGCTTAGCTTCTGAGATCTGACAGGATTGGATGCCACAGTGGTATGGTTGCAGGTGAGCAAATAAGTAGCAGCTAATAAACAAAAATAGAGCCATAGAAGTTTCAAAAAATTGAGGTTAAAATGGGTTATGACAATCTAAAAAGGCACATGTAGCATATACAGGACCATGAAAGAAAAATAAATTAATTCAACAAAGAGAAAGGTGAGGAGAGTTGGGAAAGTGGGAAGGATAATCTTGGTACAGACAGAAGCATGGACATGGCAAACAGAACACTCATGGCATGTTCTGGAGAGACCAAAAGAGCACCTTAACTTGAACAACAATCTATACACAAAAGAAATATTAAAAAGGTTGAGAGTTCAGTTTTTTTGCCAACTTCTAAAGAGTTTTGAATACTGGTTTAAAAATTATATTTCACAGTGTAAGCCATGAAGTACTTTTCTCTTCTAGCATCAGACTTCCATAATCTACTTCAAAAAAAGTTTAAATTGCTTTGGGACTACTATTTTATTCTTTGTTTTTTTTTATAAGCTAGTAAATATCCTACGTAATTAGGGGAAAATCTTCAAATATTTGCTGTCAGTAATGCTTTCTTATTGAAGAGATTTTTAAAGTTTCTTAGTATTTTCAGTGTTTAGAAAGTATTTTGCTTTTAGAAAAATCCTTCTAAATAACTGAACTCCATTTAAAGAAAGGAAACTCAAACCTGACCATGACTAGACAAGGCAAAAACACATCTGTTTTTCAACTTCAAATAGTCAAGTCAGAGCTTAGAATTTTGCCTTTGGCACAATTCCCTATAATTTTTTTGACAGCTGGCAAGTCTTTTTTTAGAACTAAATGTAAATTAAATACTATGTGTAGTAAATTAAGTACTATGTTTCTTTCATGCTATGAAATATAACAAAGATCAAGATATACTGATAGCAATAAGAATGAATCAACCTCACTATTAAAACTTTTGGTCTAATTTAAGTATAATAAAGAAAATAATACTAAATCTTAATAAAGAAAATCTGACCAAATAATTTAGACATACGCAGTTTTAGAAAGTTTAACTTACTACAGAATCATATGGTATGTACCTACATCTGTATATATTTTCAAAGATCACAGTTGTTATCTCCTTTTATCAATGTGTTATCAATTGGTTTATAGTAGTAATACTTACCCTAATATTCTATTCATTCCATGTCTAGCAGCATAGTGTAATGGAGTATTGTGCTGGTAGGGCTCCCCATAAGATGTATTTGGATCAAGAGATTCTTTTAATTGAGGATTATTTTCATATATTTGGCAAGCCAAGTTTTCATCACCATTAATGAGTGCTTTACGGAATTTGGTGGTTGTATTTCCCATGTTTTGTTTTGTTTTGTTTTCTGATAGGCAGTGGCACTCTTTCCTCCTTCAGCCACTTCTTGAATGCTTCTGTAACATGTTTCACATTCTAATGAAGGAAGAATTATTCAAATTAGATTATAAAACACTAATTATAAAGTAACATTCTAAAGAAACAATTAGAAACACTAATAAAGTCTGGGAAGTATGAAAGGAACAAATAATATTATGTTACCAAATTTATCTTAGCTAAACAAAATCTCAAGCTTTTAACATTGCCCAAATTAACTTCTTGTTAAACTGTAACATTTTCCCCACACCAAGAGAGTTAAGGTCTTACAGGCTGCACTTTGTCCTGTAAAATTCATCTACATATATGAGCTTTTTGACCTTTCTCTTCACACGGACAGGAAATCAGCTTGACTGAGTTATGGCTGAATGCACTTAAATTTCTATGTAAATTATGGATAAATTTTACCCAGCTAATCTGTGGGGTAGTACAAAAATCTAAGAAATTTTGTTCAAATAACAACGGCAGAATAGATCTTAAAATACAGTAAAGATAAAGTGAAAATGCTCAATACTTACAATGACATCAGATAAGACTTTAAAAACACAAATATATCAGACTACATAACTGATACTCAGATAATCACATGAAACTAATAAAATGGATTATATACAGGACAAAGGAGACAGTGATCAGCCTACCTCTAAAAATTATTAAGTTTAGCCAGGGGCAAGTGGCCCACACTTGTGTTCCTAGCACCTGGAAGGCTGACACAGGAGGATCATGAATTTGAGCCCGGCATGCACTACACAGTGTGTTCCAGGCCAGCCTGGAGTACATAGCGAGATCCTATCTCAAAACAACAAAAAATAAACAAAAAAATTTCTTTCTCCATAAAGATTTCAAAAGGATTTCATAAGGAGGAAGATATCAAAACATCATCAAATATTTATGTATAATATGTTTGGAATGAGGCTACTATAAAGATCATATGGGTATCCAATCCTGAAGCAAAGTGAGGTTCAAGGATGTGAAATACCATATTTGCCTACATTAGCTATAATTTTAAGCCAGTTATTCACTGTCTAAAAGCCTCAATTCCCATCTATACCACAAGGAAAACAACTATTTCTTAGGCATAGCTATAAGGATTATAAGAACAACTTCATATATAGTACTTAGAAGAGACCCTAGTTAATGTGTTCAATAAATGGTAGTGTTGTTCTTTCTATTCCAATAAATGTTCTTTCTGAATCTATTGTTGAATCATTATTGCTATAGTTTGTCCCCCAAAGAGCCATATGCTGAAGGCTTGGTCCCAGCACTTGGCACTACTGGGAGGAAGTTAGGTCACTGGGTAAAGAGCATATTGAGACCCCAGTTCCTTCTTCACTATCTTTTTGGTTCCCTGCAGTCTTCAGGTGAACAGGCCTCTTCTGCTACAAGCTTCTGCCATGATGTACTTTGCCACCACAGTCCCAGAGCAAACAGTGACCATCAACTGAAATCTCTGAAACCAGGATCCAAAATAAACCATCCCTCTTTGTAAATTGATTGTCTCTGTTATTTTGTCACAATAATGGAAAGCTAACACAATCATCGAAATTGGTGGCAAAGAAAACAGGACAAACAAAAGCAAGTGTTGGGGTGGGGAGACCTATGGAAGAAATGGTAAGTATGCACAAAGTTCAGGGACTGTAGTGCTGAATAAACAGGAAATAAAACTGAAAATAGTTTAGGCCAGATAATGAACCGAGTTTAACCTACAAACAAAAGATAATTAAAGGCTTTTATGCACAACAGGGATATAATTATTTTATGCATTAGAAAATTAACCAGTGTGACAATATAGAAGCTATAATGAAAGGAGAAAAACTTAAAGGCAGAGAATATAAGAGTCTGTTACATTACCCGCCTGTAGCTGTAGCCCTGTGGCATCCGATCCCCTCAGATCTCAGAAGCTAAGCAGGGTCGGGCCTGGTTAGTACCTGGATGGGAGACCGCCTGGGAACACCAGAGCTGTAGGCTTGGGAGAAGGACCTGGCAACCCCCTCCCAAAAATCAATCTGCCATTGAAAACCCTATGAACAGCAGAGAAGCACTGACAATCGTGTTTCCCCTGTTGTACAGAGGGTCGCTATGAGTCGGATACTGACTCGATGGCACCTAACAACAACAACAATTATGTTACCCAATTAATTCAGTAGCAGGTTGGACACTAAAACATAGTTTTAAACACTTGAAAATAACAGGCAATCTTGGTACAGGATAGTAACAATTTCACCAGAACACAATTTAAAGGACAGAAAAACAAATGAGTTCTTTAAGTTTCCTATAAAATAATGGTTCTCAACTCTGGCTGTATATCCTAATATCCTGAAGGACTTCAAAGAGTCCTATTGACGAAGCTTAGCCCAGCCCAATTAAATCAGTGTCTAGAGGTGGCACCCAGGCACTGGTATTTAAGCTCCTTGGGTGATTTCAATATGTAGACTCTGCTGTATAAAAAGCTCCTGGATCCTTCCTGCTAAATTCAGAGTAAGACATTTGCTTAAGCCTATTTCAGAGATAGGTGTTATCTACTTACTACAGCAATATATATTCTGGTTCACAACTATACTTGATGAGGTCACCAACTGGGTCTTTTTACAGGTTCTCTCTTCCTGATTTAAAACATTTTAAATATGCAAATACATGTGCACAGCAAAATTTTTTGAAAATATGAAGAAATCTCATCTATGAACTGGAAGATAACCACTGCTTGCATTTTGATAAACAATTACTATGCTTATAGTGTGTGTACGTATACATATATGTATTTATATATTTGTATGCACATATATACTATAAATAAATGTGCATTAACTGGTTCACACTACATAATTTTAAATTTTTTGTTAGATTTTTTGGAGAGTTGCTGAAACTTTAGCTTAAAGTACTGCTCATTTATTCTCCCATCTTGAATCAGAGAAGCAAATCCATCCCTCACACACTCTGTACTTATCACAATATACTACAGATACTTCTGGAATTTTTCAGGGACAGTTGGACTTTATTTTATTCTTTTGTTTATCATAGAATATAGGAATGCTGTGCTTACTTTCAGTGAGATAAGCTGTTGCACAGCTCTAAGAATTATTATTATTATTATTATTATTATAGACAAGGTCTTGCCACATAGCTCAGAATGACCTTGAACTTAAGATCCTCATGCCTCCACCTCTCCAGTGCTGGGATTACAGGTGGGCACCACCATGCCTAGCTTGCGTGTTCATTATTTTTAATAAGAACTCCTTTAAGTTTGCTGTATATTTTTATCTACAAAAATATAAAGGATATCATGTAGGTTCTGAAAAGCCTTTCAGTTGTTTTGGTCTTATTGTCTCTGATAGAATGCAGCTCAAATTATAAACATTTTCAGAGTTGTGGATTAGATGAATAAATAATATTTTCTTTCTTTTACATTATAGTATTACTTGAGCAAAAATAAGAAAAATAATTTGCATCCAAGATGTAAAAAAAAAAGAAACATCTAAGAAAGCAATGGAATATTAATGGTACTTACTTGAAGTAACAAGATACTTTAAAAAAAATCAGTAATACTCTAAATGTGTATTAAATATTACTGTTATTTATATTGAAAAGCACAATGGCGTCTAGAAGCTTATTGTGGCTTTCAGTTATTTTCAAGTCTGTTTCATTTAAAAAACTTAATCAATAAGCCTGAAAGTCACCAGGAAATGTACCATTAAAAAGCCATAGATCCCATCTCTTCATATTTATTCTCAGAAGTCTTGCCTACAAATTTGCCATATGTCTGTTTATTTTTTCAGACACAGCTGTTATTGCCTGAAGTGATCTTTTACTCTGTATTTGAACCAACTCTTAAGTAATATTTCTCCATGTAATATATAATACTACATAGGTATGTAATATTGGGTTTACATTGTGTTTTTTAGGGGGTGCTATTATAAACGTAATGGGAGAAGGACCTGACAATCCACTCCCAAGGCAATCCTGAAGCACTCAGCCATTGAAAACCCTATGAGGGTCGCTATGAGTCGGATAATGACTCGACGGCACCTAACAACAACAACACATTATAAATGTACTAAAAAATCAAATTCTAAGTGTCCACTTCTAGTATACAGAAATAAAATTAAACTGGCATAATGCCTTTGTTCTGTGAAACTGTTAAATTCACTTATTAGTTTTAGGAATTTCAAAAATATCTAGATTTTGGGGATTGTCTAAAGTAGATTCATATCATCTATAAATAGAGACAGTTTTGTTTCTTCCTTTTATCTTGCCTTACTGTACTAGCTAGATGGATTTTAAAATTAGTGGGCAGAGGTTTGAGGAGAAACAGGGTATCTGTATGTACTCAAATCATATCTCTAAAGATATTTAATAATCCCTATAAGGAAAATAGGGCTGGGATTTAGCTCTGTTGGTAGAGCGCTGCACTGCAGTCTCTCAGGTCCCGAGTTCGATTCCCAGCACTGAAAAAATGGGAGAAGGGCCTGGCAGTCCACTCCCAAGGCAATCCTGAAACAGCCATTGAAAACCCTATGAGGGTTGCTGTGAGTCGGATACCGACTCGACGGCATCTAACAATAACAACAACATAAGGAGAATAACAGTAATTTTACCTTGGAGAAATATGGGTGATATTACCTTAATCAAATGACCAAGGTTTAATCAAATGACCTTACCTTAATCAAATGACCAAATGACACTGATGTCACATACCCTAATTTGATGCACTAAAAAAGGAACCTAAGCCAAGTGCTGTGGCACATGCCTATAATCCCAGCCACTCAAGAGGGAAAGGCAGGAGGATTGTAGAGGCAGCTTGCATAACTTAGTGAGATCTTGACTCAAAATAAAAAATAAAAAATGGGTTAGGGGTGCAGCTCACTGGTAGAGGACACTTGCACAGTATGTGCAAGGCCCTGAGTTCAACCCCCAAGTATCACAAAAAAAGAAACCTAAATTGTGTAGTATTCTCATGAAAAATGCATAATATCCATCTCAATATGAGAAAGCATTAGAGAAACTCAAATCAAAAGATTCTACAATTAATTGGCCAGTAACTTCAAAAGTGTTACGATCATGAAAGATGAGAAAAGACTATATAAATGTTCTCAGAATAATAGAGACAAAGGAAACATGGCAACTAAATGCCATGTGAGATCCTAGATTAGACTGTGAAATGGAGAAAAAAACAATAATGGAAAACTGGTCAAATCTAAATAAACTATATATAGTTGCTCATAGGTATCCTTGAGGGATTGATTCCAGGACCCTCTGGAGATACCAAAATCCACTGATGCTCAAGTCCTATAAAGTGGCACACTATTTGCAAATAATCCACATCCATCCATCCATAATTCTTCCTTTGAACTATCTCTAGCCACATGTGGTGATGTAGGCCTATAATCCTAGAGCTTGGAAGGTGGAGGAAAGAGGATCATGAGTTTGAGGTCAACCTAGAGTACAGAGAAACAACCAACCAGACAAAACTCCAGAATCAAAACAAAGACCTTGGGATTACTTATAATACCTAATATAATGTAAATAGTTGTTATACTGTTTGGGAAAAGTCAGTATATGTTCAGTACAGATGTAATTTTTTTTTCAGGTATTTCTGATTCACTGCTGGTCGAATCTGCAGATACAAATGGACTAATTTAGTTAGTAGTACTGCACCAATGTTAATTCCTCAGTTTTGATAACTGAACTATGGTCATGCAAGAGGTTAACAGTAGGGAGAAGTACATAAAGGTTAAGGTAGGCATCCTGTAATATTTTCTGCAGCTTTTCTCTATGTCTCAAATTACTTAAAAGTTAAAAAGTGAAAAACAATTCTAGCTCCTATATTGGGAACAGACTGGGCAAACACATGGATATAAACAGGAAGACCAATATGGAGAATACTAAGGTAATCAAGGCTACCAGTAAATTTCTTTAATCAGAACCATAGATTGAAGTGTTGAGAAGTATCTGAATTCTGGATATATTTTAAGTAGTATTTACTGAAAGAAACCCTCAAAGAGTGTAGAAATGGAGTGGTATGGGTTATTAATCACCTGCTAAGATAAAATAGCCTGCAGCCATAACCCTGTGGCATCTGATCCCACCAGATCTAGGAAGCTAAGCAGGGTCAGGCCTGGCTAGTACTTGGATAGGAGACTGCCTGGGAACACCAGGTGTTGTAGGCTTGGGAGAAGGATCTGGCAACCCACTCCCAAAAATCAATCACCATTGAAAACCTCATGAACAGCAGAGAAGCACTGAAAACAGTGTTTCCCCTGTTGTATGTAGGGTTGCTATGAGTCTGATACCGACTTGACAGCACCTAACAACAACAAAATAAAATAACAAATGCAATTTAAAAGGACAATGTCCTAAATTCACAAATGAAGAATCAGTTGTCTACTAAAAAATAAATAGAAAGGCTGCTCAAAGTAAAACAAATGCTACTTACTACTATTTTTGGTCCTAAACATCTAACCTCAATGCAATCCCTTAACCCAAGGTATTAGGCTATATCACACACATATCACAAGATCTACTGGCTCCTCTATACTATCTTTCTCTGATGTCAAGAAGAGACAAAGGAAGGGGAGAAAAAAGTTAAGAATGGCCAACTGAATCCACTCTGCATCTGTTCTATTAAAAAGTACACACCCTTGTATTCAGGTCCAACCTTAACCCTTTGATTACCAATTTCACATCAAAATATGATGTAAAATGCATAATGAGTAAAATTATCATGGAATTAGTGATATGCATCATATGAATGCAAAAATAAACTCTCATAAGAAAAAAATGAATTGGCTAAATAAAAAAAATTGGCATGTAATCACCATACCAAAAAATTCAGTTCAAAATACAAAAATGACAGGTAGAAAAAGCAATGTTTAGGTACAATGTTGTTGTTTTGTTGTTAGGTGCCATTTTATATGCAATAAAGTTTAAAACAACTCTTATACAATGGTACATTGCACACTGTACAGATAGTTTTTGTTCTTGCCTCAATTACTTTTTGAACATCTAGTGCATCACCTTCTTGTAGTTCCTTAAATAGGTAGATACTATTGATCATGAGTTTTGCAATGCTTGAAGGCTTGCCTCTGCCTCTCTTGTGCTTTACCTTACCTACTGTTCTGTTTATCTGTGGCAATCATTTTCTCTGCCAATGGAACTACAAATTGAAGCAATTTTGCCTGGTTTTGGAGGTTTCATTATATAGGATACATGCATTTACAATAGCTACCATCAACAGTTTATAAAATACCTTCTTCCACTATTTTCTTGATTTTCTGTCAAATTCATACACACTCATTTTTTGACATATGCATGCCAGTGGTAGCCAAAGGGTTAAAACCTCTCTGTGTGGAGAAGAGTAAGGGAAAAAATGCATGTCTTGACTTCTACAGCCTAGTGGGGTATATAGTCAGCTTCTGTTTTACCAGGGTTCAAGGTTAAACCATGTAAACTTATAGAAGAAGGGACAGGTATGGTCATTAGGAGTTACCTTCCATAAAATCTTCAATGGCTTTCCACAGGTGACAGGGTAAAGTAAAACTCTTAAGAAGTATAGAATTAAGGCTGTCATAAAAGTTAAGAACAGTGAGTTTGCCTGAAGCTGAGGATTTGCATAGGGGACTAGGAAGAGGAGATGCTCTATAGCTAGGTAAGGCTGGACCCCTGGATTCTTATCCTAAATGTCTGGCTGTAGCTTTAACTCCTTCAACTTAATTTCAGTTCTGAATGTTATTTCCTACCTCTGAAATGATAGCTCATTTATTATTTTGTTGACTTTGAACTTGGCTATTGTAATTCAGTCATACACAACACACAGTGTTTCCTTTAACAGATTAATTAATGCAATATGGTAAACTGAGTTGAAAGCTTTTAAGGGAGAGCTAGTTTAGAAATGTAAAAGTCTTTTAATGTCAATCTTGGTTTTCTCAACTAAAAAATAATATTCATTTCAGAAGGTCATTGTAAAGATTAAATTTGATAATGTATATAAAGTTCCATAGTTCATAACAGTCAATACAACATTCTCGCTCTCTTCCACTTAAGACATGTCACCAATGTAAGACATACTTTATACTTCTACATGAAAACTATGTATAGCATAAAATTGTTAATTCATAAAATCATAGGAATAGAACAGACTACATGTAAATCTTCCAGTCTATATTTCCAAGTTTAATTATAAAAGCTCTTAACATTCATGGGTTATTCTGAGTAACTACCTTCTATATTTGTTTTCCAAAAAGCCTTTGCTGAATTTGGCCATGAAATGGTCACCAAAATTCTTTACTAAAAGTATCTAGTTCTCTTTCATACTTCATCCAGATGACAGAATAACATGGGCATTTAATAAGGTACAGGTTGCCCTGCCATCCATTGCTAAGAAAACATAAGTGTTTAAAAGTTAAAATTATTTAATTTTTATTCATTAAAAATCCTTATGCTAATTTCCCTTCCCTTTTTTATTCTTTTAAGTACTAAGATGTGAAAGATTAGAGAACTGATGTTTATAAAACTTCACAAAGACTTCAGGAACAACAACATAAGTTTTATTAGAAAGTACTACAGTAAGGTGAAAATTAGCGTAGTTCATTCAGAAAATGACTTGAAATAAAAAGGCCGAATCTACTATAAAGAAAGCCTGTTAGAAATGTGTTAGGCATGGTAGTACAGAGTTAGGCGTAGTAGTACATGCCTATATTCCCAGGGACTCTGGAGGCGGAGGCAGGAGGATTGTAAATTCAAGGCCAGAGGCAGTTTTTGTAACTTAGTGAAATCCTCTCAAGATAAAAAATAAAAAAGGAGTTGGGGTAGAGCACTTGTAAATTATGGGTGAAGCCCTGAGTTTAGCCCACCAGTAAAAAAAAAAAAAAAAAAAAAAAAGTAGAAGACATGTGATGGCAAACTGACAAGTGTCTATTGAGAAGTTTTATATCTCGATAAGGATACTCACTGCAACAGCTAGTCCATATGCACTTCTGACTCCACTCTTGACCTTAATCCTATTACTATAACAAACTTAAAAATTTTAAGGTATACTATACCATTGCTATAAACAAAGAACTCTGCTTGAATGCAAACATTAACATAACTAAAGGTATAGTTTAAATGTCACAAATATACCATTGAAATTTTGTTAACCTGTAGTCACTAAAAATAAAACAAAAAATAAGAAAAGGAGTTTAAACTTACCTTCACAAGAAAACTAAAATATTTGCAAGTACTGATTTCTTAAAAAATCAACTATAATACATACAACCATTGGAATATAAAGGATTACATGTAAATCATTTCAGTCTATCTTTCCAAATTTAACACTAAAAGCTTTTGGGCACTCATGGCTTATTAGTTAATACTTTCCTCACTAGATTATGGGGAATTTACTATTCTAAGGCCTGCAGCCCTGTGGCAACCAATCCCGTCGGATCTTGGAAGCTAAGCAGGGTTGGGCCTGGTTAGTACTTGGATGGGAGACTGCCTGTAGGCTTGGGAGAAGGACCTGGCAACCCACTCCTCCCAAAAATCAATCTGCCATTGAAAACTCTATGAACAGCAGAGAAGCACTAACAAGAGTGTTTTGCCTGTTATATGTAGGGTCGCTATGAGTCAGATACCAATTCGATGGCACCTAACAACAACAATGACAACTATCCTAAGTCGAATGGTTCAGTAAAACTGAAATTTATATTACTGAAGGTATACTTAGTTCACAGCATCTCTAAGCAATGTATGGTTTCAGTGCTGGAGTAGCAAACTTTTCCTGTAAAGGACCAGATAGTAAATATGGCTTTGTGAACCACATGATCTATTACAACTACTCAATTCTGCCGATGTAGCTCCAAAACCACTGTTGTTGTTGTTAGGTGCCGTCGAGTCGGTATCCGACTCATAGCAACCCTCATAGGGTTTTTAGTGGCAGATAGTTTCGGGATTGCCTTGGGAGTGGATTGCCACATCCTTCTTCAATTTTTGCGGTGCTGGGACTCGAACTCGGGACCTCAGAGACTGCAGAGCGGCGCTCTACCAACTGAGCTAAATCTCAGCCCTCTAAAACCATAGGCAGGACATAAAAAAATGGGGATAACTGTGTCCCAATAAAACATTATTTACAGAAACAGACAAGGGAATTTGGGTCATTGACCATAGTTTGCTAAGCCATGGTTTAGTGGAAGGAGACAACAATTTGGTTTGGAGGCCTACATTTACTTCCTAATTCTATCATAATTTACTTCTCTGTACTTCAATTTCTTCATTGGCAAAATGGGGAGATCACCACCTAATTTTGAGGACTTTCATGACTACTCAGGTAGAATACTTATTACAGTGCCAGGCACACAGTAGGTACTCAGTAAGTTTTATTTCTCTTCCCCTATCAAAATTTGCAAGCAATTGGAAAAGAGTCAGTTGCTTGCTGCCTTCAAAAAACCCATTACTTACCCCTTTTAAAGGGCAATAAAACCTGAAGGAAAATGCCATCATCTCTATGTTCTACATGAAAATGATAAACTTGTAGTCTAGACTTTATCATTTACTTATTTATCAGGTGTCTGACTTTTGGCAAGTTAAATAACCTATATATTTTCAGGTGCTGTGTTGCACACCTGTTATCCTGGCAACTCAAGAGGCTGAGGCAAGAGGTTCATGAGTTCCAGGATAGAGACAGCTTATGCAATTTAGCAAGAACTTGTCTCAAAATAAAAGGGGGCTGGAGCGCAGCTCAATAGCAGAGCACTTGCCTAGCATTCCTGAGGCTCTATGTTCAATCCCCCAAGTAATGCAAACAAAACAAAACAAAACAAAACAAAACCCCTCAAAAATCTATATATTTTTCAACTATATTCTGAACAATTTCTCTATGTAACTGGCACTATTAACAAGGGTCCCTCCTATGTAATTTCATTGACAAGTACTACATGAAAGGGACATAGAATTGGTAAATACAAAATCAAGACCAGGAGACAGACTTCATATTAAGAGTATAGGAAACATGTAAGCACGTGTGCGCACGCACACATACACACACACAAACACCCCTTTGACAATGAGTAAAGAATCTCAACCTCTGAATCTCAAATGTTGCTAAAAATGACGTCTGGCTTAAGACATTTGAGGTTCAGCTTGCCACACTACAAATTAAATTGGAATCAAATGTGGCTTCATTCTTATTGGCTTCCTAGAAGTTGTTCATGAATATAAATATATAAGTCTATATAAAAACCTCTGAGTATTAGAGTATTGTGAAAATGACCTGAGCTGAGAAAAGTCTTCTAATAAAAGAATGCAACATCCCTGTAATGCACTGCAGAATTGAAGTCCACTTTACTGTTATTTCAGTACCGTAATATGGCAGCTTCAAGATAAAATGGCTACATAAATACAACAGTATTATCATGGTAGTACTAAAAAAATGATGAGTCGAGCTCCTTAAGTCTTCTCAGTAAGCAGGGAAAGAAGACAATCCAACATATTCTGGCTCATTTTGGATATCTTTTAGATCTACATAGCTTTCACAGTGTGTAAGGGATGTTGCATTTAGAAAAGGAAGAAATGAAAATAGTTGCAAAAGGCAGCAGCTGACTGCTGCTTTTTGCCAAACTGGCAAATGAACACTGAGAATAACTAGCATGAAGTCCACAAGTGGGAAATGGTGAAAACGAGATACAACTACTATATGAGACATCACTCTCCTATTTCCTATTAAAACATAATTACCTATTATGATCACAGCTCTTAAGTAAAATTTTCAGATAGCTGAAATTTTTCTTAGGCAGTATCCAGACTTTATGCAGTTGATCTTTAAACTACTAAAATGATATGTTATATTTTAACTCCTCCATTAACTATTTTAAAAATTGTGAACTCAGATTTTCATATAGGGATTGGAAAAACATCTCAGGCTCTAGTGCAATGGTGCTTCCAGTGAATAGTTTAATTTCAGCAACTTTAGCATCACTTGACTATTCAGCATTATTTGCTTTCATAAGTTTTTAAAACTATACTGTCCACATTTAAAAAATAAGTGAAAATGTTAAACTGGAAATGTTTATTTTGGAATTCAGGAAGTCACAGTCTTAAAGTTGATACATTTTAGAGAAAGAGAAAAATTACTATGTGCTAAATGGCAAACCTATAGTTTTATCCATGGGAGAAGGGCCTGGTAATCCACTCCCAAGGCAATCCCGAAACATTCAGCCATTGAAAACCCTATGAGAGTCCCTATGAGTCGGATACCGACTCGATGGCACCTAACAACAACAACATAGTTTTATCCTAAACTTAAATCAATCTGTATTTAACTAAAGAAAACTATAAAAAATATACACTATGGAAGTTTAGAAATTTGTAGGCAAATATTTTTAGAAGAAACCCTTAATTTTAATGTTTGTAAGCACTATTAATTTAAAAATGAAACTGTAATTGGATGGTTTTTTGTTGTTGTTGTTGTTGTTGTTTTGGAAATACTAGGGATTGAACCGAGCACCTTGCTCTACCACTGAGCTACATCCCCAGCTCTTTTAATTTTTATTTTGAGACAAGATATTGCTAAATTTTTCAGGCTGCCTCTGGCCTTAAACCTAAGATCTTTTTGCCTCAGCCTCTCTAGACATTAGGAATATAGCTGTGCACCACCATGTCTGGCTTGTGGCTGGGAATTTTATATTTATACTTTAAGGAACTGAATTGCTTCCTAACATATCTCTAATAATTGTGTACATGCAAAATTAGCACAAGTTTACAAAATAATATTAAAATAGAAAGATTCCCTTTCCCTAACTATAAAGAGCAAATACACAGCTGCTACAATACAAAATTGTTTAAATTATCTTCATTGGAAAAGACTGTATTCCACCATCCACCTTTTAAAAATCAATGCTTTGCCCTACCTTTGCTGTGTCCTCCACTGTAAGGTATTCTTAAAACTATTATTCTTATAGGGGGAAGCTAACATTGTATTACACTGTATCAGAGAATAAAACTACTTCACTTCTATGGGCCCTCACTTTTCTTGTTCATTGTCCTGCTAAACCTAAATAAATTTACCAAGTTAAACTAAACTATTCAACAATATAATTTCAGCCTCATTTGTCTGCAGATAGTCTACGATAAACTATGGAAAAAAGTTAATGTAGCAGGATTGAGACAGGTATACTTAGAAAGGTCTGCTTACAAGGCCCATCACTGGTGTCTGGAAACTTGGATTTCAGAAGGTTTCCACCATTTCCTGACTGAAGTAGTTCAGTATGCGCAAACTGTAAAAACAATGTAGTACATGCTAAACAGCTGTTTTTCTTCTGAGAATGTGGAATTTTGGTACATGCTACATAGAAAGTGCCTACATGAACAGTTTTTAATAAAAATCTGAGTCTCTAATGAACCTCCCTGGGAGACATTCCATGTGTTGTCCCAATCCAATGCTGGAAGAATGAGGCTTATCTTGTAATGACTCCAAATGAAGAAGATCCTTGGAAGCTTGCGCCTGCTCTCCCCTGGTCCTCATCCTATGTGCCTTCTCTATTTGCTAGTTCTGCTTCAAATCCTTTTGCTGTAATTAATATTAGTTTTGAACAATAGATGGTGAAACCTGTGAGTCATTAAAATAATCACTGAATTTGGAAGTGGCCTTAAGGATTACTAAACACACTGGTGCCAAAACTGGGATCTAACATTCCATTTCACTACAATATGGCAAAAGTATTTTTTGGCAAAGGAAAAAGATGAAGGAATGGAGTATGATGAACCTTTGGTGCCTGAATAGCTATGGAAGTACCCATATTACAAAACATTATGTGAACTGCCTTCTGTTATGAGAGGTAAAAATTGCCTATAAAATTTGAAAATGATAGCTGTGACCCAGGCAAGGTGGCTTGCTAATTCCCTCGCTCGTTTGGCTAAATTGGCCACGGTAAGGGAAGGGAGAAGCACATCCTGACAGATGTCTTGGTTTTTGTTCTTTCCTTGCAGGAGTGAGGATACAGGGTCTACTTATTCCCAAAAGTAAGCTTTGGGTGGGCCAAAAATGTTAGAGTTTATATTTTCCTTCCTTCAAGAAAGGGTGGGGGTTGTTGAGTCAATTCCCAAGACTGAAGTAAAGCTTTAGATAAACTCAGAGGAAAGGGGGGATGGGTACCTTCCAACAGTTTCTGCAGCCTAAATGCTGTTATAGCACCTCAATCCTCTTTGCATTCTAGCCAGAATACAAACCAAGCCCCATCCTTATCCCTTATCCCATAGCTGTAATGACATATATGCAAAATTTACTGTTAGGGATTTCAATAAATTTGCAATAAGAAAAAGAAAATGTTACAAAATGGTTTTGTATTTTGTGACTATTACATCCGGATGTGTGATAAAACTCAGGTAAAATGTTATGCTTGTAATTTCCTCAATGTTAAAAGAAGCATACCAATCAGGAAAAGCTGAAGTGAAAAAAATTGTTAATGGAACAAAGCTTGTTTTATTATTGCTGGTGAGCAGACTGAAATTTAAACACTTTGAATATTAGGAGAAACGTTTCTATAACTGATGATTTTTGTTTACTGAGGCCTCTTCAAAAAAAGGCAACAATATAAAATGAGCAACAACCTCTAGATGTAGACATACTTTGGAATTTTAAAAAATGGTTTTTAGTTGCTAATGAGCTCTTATGAAATCGGAAGTCTGACTCATTGAGGCTGATGATTTTTCAACCTGATGTACATACTTTTGAGTAAGTTAATTTGGACTCTGGATTGATAAAATTAAAAGAGTTTAAGAAAGCCTTGCTTGTCACTTGAATTTGCAACACAGTTGCCTGGCCTTGTAGTCTTGGCTTGCTGCTGCAAAAATCTAGCTGTTAGCTTTTTGGAATTGTGAATTTATAGACCATAATTGCTCAGTCCTCACCATAAAACCTGATACTATCTAATATGGGCCATTTCAACCTCTTAGCATGAGCTCTGCTGAGCTGAAAATAGGCTCAATGAACAAAACTGAAGAGTCTGGGGCTGTAGCAGATTTAGGACACTCCTCTGTGGGCCTTAAACTATGAAAACATCAATGGATGCCAGCTGGATTGCCTGGGTCATATCCAAATGCCACAGGAAAGGGCTTATTCTCTGATGAGGCAATCTGAAATTGGGCTGCTGATCAACTCTATATTTCTGATGCAGAGGCTAAATGCATTCCTAACTTGTGACTCTTGCCAAAAGCTGCAAGTTGGGGGAGAGTATATCATAAGGAATATTACCCCTCTACTTACTGGAAACATACTGGATTTTGGATTCCTTTTAGGGCATGTCTCACTGCTACTGACTTGTGTTCAGCAATTTAGAAGAATGGACTCAGCCTAACTCCACTTCTCTGACCTTTCTCCTGGTACATACATCTTAGTGAAGTAGTTTGATTATTAGAAGCTTTCTCCAAAAAGTACTGTTTTTTCCCCAGTCTGCTCATAGATAATTGGCCAGGAAAAATGAGGTGGGAAATTATGCTAATCCACTTTGAAAATGTTTGAAAATTCAGTTGTTCATCCTGAACATACTGTAATGTATCTTTTTACTCAAATTATATGATTTTTTTCCTCCATTGCTGGGGATTGAATCCAGACCCTCACACATGCTACACCTTCAGCCCTACTTTCTTTTTCTAACTTAAGTGAAAGATCATTTTAGAATCACAGGCTCACCTGATGATAGGCACACTCTTCTACTGCTAAACAACTATAAACCTAAGGAAACTGGTTGAGAATCTGGGGACTTTTTATTATTATTATTTTCTTGTCCCTCAATGCTATTTCATTGATTCAATCTGAAAAACAGGGTAAAACATGCTATTCAAAAGAGATTTCAGAAGAAAGTGGGCCTATTCTATAGGCATTGCATAATACTTTCAATTGTATTATAAGATGAAAGGTACAATTTCTAATGTTCTTTGTGTTTAAAGTCAAACATTAAGAAGAGTCTGAAAACACTGGCCTGTTGCTATGTCTGGAAAAGTATCTTGTTATGATGAATAATTTATACTTTAGAGTAATACCCTTCCCAAACACCCTTTTGTAAGCTGTTCTAATGATAAAGGTCATTTCTCTTTTAAATCTCTTGTATAAAACTCACAAAAATCTAACGTAAAGGAAGAAATGCGAGCTGAAATATCCATAATCCACTGTAGAAATGTTGTCATTCAGTCGTAAGACGTGGAATTAACAAGAGAGTATAAAGGAATCTACAATTTCATTTGTAACATGGTAAGTTCAGTTTTTAATTCATTGACTTTGCCAAAGGACAATCAGACTCCTTTACAGATAAAGGGGCTATGAAAGTTTCCTTCCATTATATTCCAATATATCTTCATTTACCCGGCAACTGTTAACTCCCTTCTCCAATAAAAGCAATGCATTTTTTTCTGGAGAAACTCCATTCTACCACAATCAT
The DNA here is from genome assembly GCA_007922755.1 of Pedetes capensis. Classification (NCBI taxonomy): domain Eukaryota; kingdom Metazoa; phylum Chordata; class Mammalia; order Rodentia; family Pedetidae; genus Pedetes; species Pedetes capensis. The sequence goes on from VMDO01006495.1 coordinate 36,882, forward strand.
GACGTGGTTTAATAAGACTGGCTCCATTTTGGGGGAGCAACTGAATGGAGAAAGGATACAGTTTTTCAACAAATGATGATGAAACAATTAGACATTCATGTGTTAAAAAAAAAAATTCCCTTGGGCTGGAAGTGCAGCTCAGTGGTAAAGGCACTTGCCTACCATGGAAGGCCCATAAAAAAACAAATAAAAATCTTTCCTTTCTTGACCGACCTTCTCAGGACCCACTCTTACCTCATGAACACAACAGAAACACCAAGAGAAGTTCTTCATCTTATCTTAGTTGAGCTTCTAAACTACCTTGCACTTGAATTTATTTTTCTCTTCTTCTCTTCCGACTACTAATGAAAGGACATCCCTTGCAAAAATAAGGCATACATTCTATTTATGCTGTGAAAATCTTCTTTTTCAAAAACTTTTCCTTCCTTTTCAAAAATTACATTCATTCATTTATCTTATCCTATTCTTATGCCATCAATTCCCTAGAATGCAGAGAAAATTATAGGCCTAAATCACCCACCAACAACATACATGATCCATTATTTCTATCTTTGAAAATATTTCCTCCCTTAAAGCACATTCTTTTCAATAAATGCTTGGCCAAATGTTTATCTACATGGAAAAAAGTAATTTTGGACCCTACCTGAAAGCACACACCAAAGTCGAATGCCAGATGTACTGAGGATTACATGTGAAAAGTAACACAGTAATACTTTGGAAAAAAACATGGAGGACCATATCTTCATGACCATGGAGTAAATAAGTATACCTTGCAGTAGGAAAAAAATCTCAGTAGAGACTTCCAGGAGAGCAAGGAGAGCGAGTGAGAGCAAGAGCAAGAGCAAGAGCAGGAGCATGCAAGACAGAGAGAGAGAGAGAGAGAGAGAGAGAGAGAGAGAGAGAGAGAGAGAACATGAATGAATATAATTTAGTATTATGATAGAGGAAATTGGAACTTTTATATACAGCATATGCTAGTGTAAATTGGTATAGTCACTCTGGAAAACTGACATTACCTGATAAAATTGAACATATACATATTCTACCATTAAGCAATTTCACTTATAGGTATATGTAGGCATATCTGTGTGTGTGTGTATATGTGTGTGTATGTATATGTATGTATATATACGTATGTGTGTGTATATATGTATGTATATATGTGTGTGTATGTATGTATGTGTATATATGTATGTATATGTGTGTGTGTGTGTGTGTGTGTGTGTGTGTGTGTGTGTGTGTGTATATGGGGGGGTTGCTGTCAAGTTGGGTCCAATTCATAGTGACTCTATGTACAACAGAACAAAACACTCTTTAACACTGTGCCATGCCCAGTACTATTATCAGTGCTTCTCTGGTATTCATAGGGTTTTCAATGATGGATTGTTTTGGGAGTGGATTACAAGGTCCTTCTCCCTAGCCTGCAGCACCTGGTATTCCCAGACAGTATCCTATTCAAAGACTAACCAGGCCAACCCTGCTTAGCTTCTGAGATCAGGCGGGATTGGATGCTAAGGTACTATGGCTGTAGACATATGTATATATAGTAAAATGGATAAATTATGGTATATTCACAAACTGAAATGCTATTCAGCCATAAAAAATAAACTACAACTACATGCAATGATATGGAGAAATACATTTTAGTGAAAGACAACAGGTACAGATTAGCATATACTCTGTTTCAGTTTATGTAAAGACCAACAAAAACAAGGTTGTAAAACTATTTATGTTGTTGAAGTCATGAGAATGGTTACTTTAGGGAGGCAGAATTTTGACTGCACAAAGGATGGGATGTGTGAAGTAGGCTTCTGGAGTACCAGTTATGTTCTGCATTTAGATATGGTACCTCTACTATATATACCGTATATACAGTGTATGTGTGTTTGTGCATCTTTATGTATACTAATGACTCCCAACTTCATAACTGCTAACTTCTGTTCTGAAATCCAGACTCCTATATCAAGACCTAGTTGGGATCTTGTATCATAAGTATAACTGACTACTTCAAACGACATGTCCTCTTGATCTTTTCCATCAATCTGTTTCTCCTCCAATCTTTTACATCTCATAAATGACATTAACATCTAGTTACTCCAGGCAATAAACAAGGAAGTCATCTTAAATCCTTTCTTCCCACATATTCAACCCAAGAGTAATTAAGCACTGTCAGGTCCATTGTGAAAATAAACATATTATGAGTATGACCAAATCTCACCATCTCTTGAAGAAACCCAGCTTTGGCCACCTTCCTTTAACAATTTCAACAGCACACTAACAGGTTTATCTATTTCTACTTTTGCCCTCCTATCCCTATAATCTCTGTTCTACACAGTAGCCACAAGATTATTTTGTTTTGGTTTTAAGCATCATTTGGTGGCCTGAAGCTGTAATTGGAATTGTATCCAAATCCCTCCCACCCCTTGCTCAGTATGCTCCAGCCACACTGGCCTCTTTTCTGCTTCCTGAACATACCAATTCTTTTTTGTTGCTGTTTGTTTAAATCCCAGGGCCTTTTGCATGTGCCCTTCCTTCTGCCTAAAACACTCTTATCATCACTCCATCTCCTATTCTTCTAAGGTTTAACCATCTTCTCATCCTTACATTTTTATCTTAAATATCATGACCTCAGAGATAACATTCTTTGATCATCCTACCAAAATACATATTCACTCTTGCCCTCGCATTATTTTCTGTCACCTAATCCCATTGCCCTGTGGCATCCGATCCCGTCAGATCTCGGAAGCTAAGCAGGGTCAGGCCTGGTTAGTACCTAGATGGGAGACCGCCTGGGAACACCAGAAGCTGTAGGCTTGGGAGAAGGACCTGGCAACCCCCTCCCCCAAAAAATCAATCTGCCATTGAAAACCCTATGAACAGCAGAGAAGCACTGACAATAGTGTTTCCCCTGTTGTACAGAGGGTCGCTATGAGTCGGATACCGACTCGACGGCACCTAACAACAACAACAACAACAATCTATGTATGCCTTCAAATGAGTTGTTGATTTATTTACACGCTTAGTGTTTGAGTACCTCACTAAATTACACGCTTGCTAAGGACAGAGATCATGATTGTCTTATTCACTGCTTTAAAGATAGCACATAAAAAATGCTTAATAAAAATGTATTGAAAAATTGAAAGATTACTTCCTGAAATTACTCTCTTCCTCTTTTGAATGTGTATCACTGTTAACATTAATTTACTTCGTATCTATGAGCCACTGTCTTTTTCCTCATAATTATTTCAAATTGCTTTGTTTTTTAAATAAACATTTGTCAACCACCTACCACATGCCACACATTATTCTAGGTGTAGGGGAATATAGTAGGAACAAAATGAAATCAAATCACAGAATCCATGTTCAATAACATAAGTTGAAAATAAAAAGATACTAAAGCCAGGAAGAGGAAGGAGTGTTGGAACATTGGAATGTTTGAAAGGGTAATCAGAGAATGCTTTTACTAAGGTGACATCTGAGTAAAGAGCTGACAGAGGTAAGGCAGTGAGTCAGTTACCTTGCAGAATTGGAACTGAGATAATAACCAAGAAGACCACAGTTGGACCAAGACGGCTTCATTATACACACCTCTCACCTCCTGCCCCAATTCTTCCTGTATTTAAGCCTAAACATCATGTTAGTACCCAGAAGATGGTCTAAGATAACTGACCTCAGCATGGCCATGTCGATTAAAATCCTTCTCACCGTTACTTTTCTGTTTGGTTTCTAGAGCAAGTAACCAAACTTCATTTGCTGGGATGCTAAATTTTATTTGTTGGGATGTCTACCCATCAAGTCAGGTCTCTGGTTACACATGAAACTTTATTTTTATCCTTCTGAATTATGGTTTGGAATTATGATTAATTGTACCCATTTTTTAAAAATCTCCCAATCATCCTGATTTTTTCCATCAGAGTTCCTCATCAAAAGTACAAAACACAGCAAAATGATTTGAGAACCATTTCTTAAATTCTCTCAGTGGTTGTATACAACTAGTACTATTCCAGAGGCACAGGAGACAAATAATTCTGTAGAATAGAGACCAGCAATACCAGCACCTGGCAACATGTTAGGAATGAAAACTCTCTGGCTTCACCCAGACATATTGAATTAGAAACTGGAGGTGGGGCCCAGCAATCTGTGTATTCACCAGCCCTCCAGATGATTCTGACACCTGCCAAACTCTCTAGCTTAGAGCATTAAGGCTCAATTTTCTCAAGGAATGTCAAAGGAAAAGGTTACTTGAGTATAAAATCCTTGTACATTGAAACCTCATTATTTTCCATTTTCTATTGCCTTACCCATCTGACACATAACCGCATTGTTTCTGAGTAGTTAAAAAAAAAATGAGAAGTGCCCTCCTCTTCTGAGTTTCCCTGTTTCTCCTCATTCTATGATACTAAATTATCAGTTCAACCTTTATGCTCCCTTCCTAGTCCTATTTTACAGAAAAATTAATGTTTTTCCAATCAGAATATCAAATCATAATTTTTAAAGTAAGTCTGTGGATGCCGTATCAAGTCAAGTCACATTTCAGATACAAGTAAAATGTGGCCACATTGGTTAGATGGCCAGCACTCTCTTTTCAGAAGTAGAGGAATCAAAGAACACGATTACCTCCAGTCACCTTTATGTACTTTCAGTCTATGAGGTATGAACAAAAACTACGGCAAATATTTAAATAAGGAAAATTGAGGTAAAAGACATATTGCCATTACTCTATCCTCACAAGAGTCCCCCTGTCTTCGAACACACTTAGCCCATCGTTCCTGCCACTTTCTGAAACAGTTCTGGAGGTTCTTTGTCATGACTGTCTTCAGTTTCATCCTCCATCATAACAACACTCCAAGCCACACAAGCCTTCTGGTACAGCAATCTCTGTCAAGTAAAAACATTGCAGTGTATCCTCATCTACCTTATTTACCAGACCTGACACCATGCAACTGCTGGTTCTCCCTCAAAGTCAAAATGACCATGAAAAATAAATGTTTTGAAGCGATGCAGGACAGCAAGGCAGTCATCACAGCACAACTAAGGACACTCACAAAAGAGGACAACATGTCTTTTACTATAAAAAATGTTTAATTTAAGCATTCAGTGTATTTTTTGACCTTGCCTCATAAATAGCAAGAAAGTGGCAATCCACTCCCTAGCAATCCGGAAACAATCAGCCATTGAAAACCCTATGAGGGTTGCTATGAGTCAGACACGAATCCATAGCACCTAACAACAACAACATAAATGGCTAGCTTAATTAAGTCAGGAGTTAAAAGTTGAAAGAAAGAATAATCTTTATTTTATAATTGCTTTCTGGAAATAAAAACAAATATATCATCAAAACCACCAGTGCTTTATTTATTAGCATGTCCTTTGCCCACTACTTGTTCTACATACTAAATATGGAATGGGGGAAGAATTTTGACTCTAATAAGAATGCTATCCAGCTATCTAACCACAGTGTCTTGTCCCACAATGTCCTACCAGTTCAATACTAAGTTTCTCAGAAACTAATCTCAACATTGTTCACAATAACTGCTTCATTCTAATGTAATGTAGCAATTTTTCTGACCAACATTTATCTGCTTATACTCTATCCAACGGAGAGAACCCAGAGAAAGCCAAAGGACAGTTTGTTGATACTTTGTGTCACAAACTGAAAACTATTTCAATTGTACTCTAATCTTATTTCACAAGGGTTCTAAGGTATAACCCACATACAAATAATAGGTCAGAAGAAATAAATGCTGTACAAAGCAGTGTAAAATAAGTACATGAAAACAATAGAGGCTTAAGATCTTTTGGGTTCAAGGATTAATTCAAGCCCCTCCGCTCATTTTATAAAGGAGAAACCATAATATTAGTATACTGCCTCACATTGTGGATATCTAGACACAGTGGCACACAACTGTAATCCCAGCAACCTGGGAGGGGGGGGACATGAGGATCACAAGTTCAAGGCCAGAGGCAACCTGCATAATTTAGGGAGACCCTGACTCAAAATTTAAAACTGAGTTGGGGTACAGCCCCATTGTAGAGAATTTGCAAAATATGTGCAAGGCGGTGGGTTCAACACCTAAGTGCCACCGAAACAAAGCAAAACAAACACAGTAACAAAAACTCCTTGAGAATAGGAACTATGTTTTATATATCTCTGTATTTCCCATTATACTGAAAGAAATATCCAAAAAATAATTAAAACTAGAATAGATTTTAATATAGGAAATGAACTTCCATTCCTTCCAGATCCCATACTCAATTGCATTTTCCCTGTTACAACTTGATTAATTTTACCAAAGGACAAATCTCATCTTCCCCAATTCTATTCTGGAATCTCCCTAAGGCTCCTGACCTTAAAATTCCCTGCAAAGACCAGCACTGACCTCTTAACAGCCTGCCTCTTATAATTCAGCCCCATCGCTGAACTACTGAAGTTCCTGGAATGTTTTCCCCCAACACACTCTTACAACCTCCTCTCCAAAAGGTAAACTCCTATGGGTCACTCAGGTGTCAACTTAAAAGTCATTTTTGCTATCAAGTCCTCTGATCATAGCTCTCTAACCCTCAACTAAGTTGAATGTTCTGCCTCTTTGACACTCATCTTACTATTTAAAACTATAATTAAATGTTTATCTGCTTCCCTAGTTATGTAGTAAATTCATTGAGGATAAGGATCACACCATATTCAGATTTTTTTTTAAGGTGGTAGGGATCGAACCCATGACCTTGTGTATGCTAGGCAAGCACTCTGCCACTGAGTCACATTCAATTTTATACGCACTGTTTATCATATTTAATGGCAGATAGTTCTGATGAACATTATTTATTGAATACAATGATAAACTTTTGTGTTCCCAACATTAATTTCCAATTTTGGAATATAACCATGTTTATCTCCCTATCTAGTTATAAACAGCTTAGAAAAAAAGATTTTTTAAACACAACAACACAATAAGTTATAGAGAACGAATTCTCCGGCCTTATTCCACATATAGATTTATTAAGACACAGAAAGCAGAATCAACATTATTTTTTCAAAGAACAGAAAAAATGTTTCAAAGAAACTTGTTATGGCGGGGGCACTCCTTTGTCTTGGCCTCATCCCCAGAAATTACAGTCACCAAACTAGATACGTTCCTATTAAAACAAGTAGAGGAATGGATGACAAAAGAATAGAAAGAATTTGCTACTCAGCCTGGAATGTCATCTTGGAACCTTAAGGTAACAACCTTGGGTGACTAAACAGAAAGACAAGTGAGCCTATATTCCTTGATAGCATTGTGGAACCACCATACTACCCTGGGCAGCCCACCTCTAATTTCTCATTACGTGAAGGAAACACCCCCCTAATTTATTTTTGCAGTGCTAGGGATGAAATCCAGGGCCTCAAGAATGTCAGGTAAGCTACCTACCACTGAGCTACAGCTAGCCCCTTTTCTGTTGTGTCTTGAGACCAAGTCTCACTATGTTGCTCCAGATGGTCTGGAATTACAGGGCTTAAATCATCCTTCCACCTCAGCCTCCAGAGTAGCTAGGACTACAGATGCATGCCACCACATCCAGCTCTCTGTAATTTATTTACATAACTAATTTTTGGATTTTTTGCAGCAGCTGAACATGATTCCTATCTGATAGCAAATCCTGTCAGATTCCTATCTGACAGTTTGAAGAAACTTTAGGAAAGAGTTAATATAACTTAGATGTAGGAGAGGTCTCTAGTCATACCACTGTGACGTTCGATTTCATCTGACCTCGGAAGCTAAGCAGGGTCGGGCCTGGTTAGTTCCTGAATGAAAGACCTCCTGAGAATACTGGGTGCTGTAGCCTTGAGAGAAGGACCTGGCAGCCCACTCCTGAAACAATTGGCCACCAAAAACCTTATGAATAGCAGAGAAGCACTGTCAGACATAGTGCCGGGCATGGCAGCGTTGGGTAGTATTTTATTCTTTTGTACACAGGGTTGCTACCAGTGGCACCTGACTCCACAGCACTTTACAACAACAAAGATAGGAGAGAGATGTTCTCAAGATGGGAACATCAGCAGTCATAGAGATAAAAGACAAATAATTATGTGAAATGCCAAAAGCAAAACTTATGGTAAATGATGCCACAATCTAAGCCAAAAGCCCCAAAAGATTGACAAAATATATTTGCAAATAAGTAGCTTTTGTTAGATGCTGTTAAGGTGGGTATGATTCATAGTGACCCTATGTACAGTAGAACGAAACACTAGTCAACAAACACTGTGCCATGAGCACAATCTTTATGTTTGAGCCCAGTGTTATAGACACTGTTTCTTCTTGTTTTGAGTTATGCCATATGCAAATGGAGGTCCCAGGGGATTTCCTCCATTCATTAAGGTTGACTCTACTTCGAGGAAGCAACTCTTCCCCAATTGTCTTTTGAATGCCATACAGCTTGGGGGGATCATTCTCCAGCACTGTATTTGACAGTGCTTCTCTGCTATTCATAGGGTTTTCAGTGGCTGCCAGGTCCCTCTCCCTAGTCTGTCTTAGTTTGGATGTTGGCATGTGAAATATGGGTGGCATAGATTTCAGCATCGTAGCAATATATAAATACCCACAGCATGACAAGCTGACACTTATACTCTTAATAAATACATCAAAGAATACCACAAATTTGTAAGGCAAAAATCCAATAGGAAAAAATAAAGGAAAGACATGAATAAACAATTCATATAAGAGCTAGATGTGGTGGCACATGCCTGTAATCCCAGCACTTGGGAGGCTGAGCCAGGAAGATCAACATGAGCTTGAAGCCAGACTAGACTACTTAGTGAGTTCTAGGTTAGCCTGGGTTACACAGCAAGGTCCTATCTCAAAACAAAACAGAACAAAATTCACAGCAAAATCAAAATGGCCAATAACTATATCTAAAGATGCTTATCCTTATAAGTAGTTAGGGAAATGTCGATTCAAGCATCATAAGCAGCTTTTTTCATTTTATTACCAAAGAAAAGCATTCAATGATAGTGATTTTGTAGTGGAAACAGTCACTCTCAGACAATAATGGTACAATAAGAATTGGTACAATGAGAATGGTACATAAGAATGGACAATAAGAATTGCATTAGTATCTCTAGAAGATAATCTGGCATTAAGTATTAAAATTAAATTAGTATATACTACGCACAAAGACACTTATTGCAATATTTTATTCACAGTAGAAAAGTAGAGATTACTTAGATGTCCAAACAAACACAGTATGGCTTCAGGCATCTGTTGTAGCAAAACAAGTCATCCCAAACTTAAGTATATCAATATGGCATGTTATTTCTCACAATTCTGTAGGTTGGCTGGAAGTTCCTCTGCTGCTTTTAGCTCTGATTTCTCCACAGGTGCATCAAGCTAAAGTGTCAGCTGGGCTAGCAGATCTAAGATAACTCACTTTAATGTCTGCTGGTTGGTGCTGGCTGTTGGCTGGGGCATCCTGGTTCTCTCATAAGAGATTACTTATCCTCCTATAGGACAGACCAGCTTCCTTGCTGGTAGTTGTAAGAAAGCACTCTGAAGCCACTTAAGAATTTGGCTCCAGAACTCACAGATGACTTCTACCACACTCACTGGTAAAAGTTAAGTGACATGGTTAGTCAAGATTCAAGAGATGGAAACACATTACATATCTAGATGGAAGTAGCAGCAAAGGCACATTGCAAAAAGGAGTACACACAAGGATCTGGAAAATTTATAAACTCTAAACACTATGCCACAGGTAGGTAGACATGCATCCGGATGTATCCATGTACCCACACAAACACAATGAAATAGCTATAGAAGTTGTTGCAAAAGAATGAAGCACTGCTTTGTGTACTCATATGGAAAGGGTTTTTCTTAGAAGATATGCTAAGGAAAAAACAGACCAAAAGCAAGATGTACAAAATTTAGCATATTATCATTTGTGTGTGGGGAAATCATGTATATACTTTATCACATGTATTTGTAAATCCTTGGAATATATTTAAAATTTAACTATATACTTGGACATGCAAAGAAGTCAGCTGGGTGACTGAGGATTCAGGGCAGTGAGGACATGGGAAGAAGGGTAGCAAAGGTGTGGGACAGACAAGGATGATGGTATGTGGGCCAAGAGAGTATCTGTAGATCTACAAAGAGGCACAGGCCAGTAGGCCCAGGAGTCAACAATGCAGGGTGGTGCAGGTGCAGACGCAGACAGGAGATGAACTACATGGCAGGAAGAATGGCAATATACTGAGCAGGTAAGTAAAATGGGGCAAATGATAACATATTGAGGCTAATGGCAAGCCAAGTTTTGTTTCTCTTCTCTTTTCTTCTTGTTCTCTTCTCTCCACCCCACCCCCACCTTCTCTCTGCAGTCCTAGGGGTTGAAACCTGGGACCTTGTGCATGCTAAGCAAGTACTCTACCATTGAGCTGTACCCTCAAACTTCTCTTTTATTTTTCATTTTGAGAGAGGGTCTCAGCAAGTTGTACAGGCTGCCTCTAGCCTCTACCTTTTGATCCTTCTGCCCCAGCCTCCTGAGTAGCTGGCATTACAGGCGAGCATCATGGTGCCTGGTTTCAGCCATGTTTATTGCTACAGAAGGCAAGAAAACAGGAACAGCCAGATAAAGAATCCTTGGCACTGAACTGTAATAGAAACAAACTTATGGTTTTATAATATATACACACAAGTATAGAAATAATTGTGCATGTATATGGGCACACATGTTTTGTGTGTGTGTGTGTGTGTGTGTGTGTGTGTGTGTGTGTGTATGCATACAAACCATGCCTGCAGCCATACAACTGTGGTGTCTGATCCCATCAGATCTTGAAAACTAAGCAGAATCATGCTGGTTAGTACTTGGGTGAGAGACCTCCTGAGAAAACCAAATGCTGTAGGCTTGGGAAAAGGACCTGGAAACCCACTCCCCACAAAAATAAGCCATTGAAAACCTTATGAATAAGAGAGAAGCACTGACAATAGTGCCAGGTATGGCACAGTGTCAGGTACTGTTTCATCTATTGTACATAGGGTCACTATGAGTTGGTCCCAACTCTAAGGCACCTAAGAACAACAATAGCATACCAGTCATATATACATTTGTCTTAATTTTATTCACTAAGAAGGCTTGGAAGCAATGACACCCCAAAGAGAAATGAGAGAACAAATCTTTGTTTTTAAATACCATCTTTTACAAAAATATAAGCAAAATCAGGCTTCCTTGGGAAAATGCTGATTTCAGGGCTAGAACAAGCAAAGCATAAGATGAACCAGGAACAGCTTATTCTGCCAGAAAGTCCTAAGAAAATACACAATGAATGAAGATAGGAGCATGACAAATGGGCATAGGAGCCAGCTTGAAGGGCCGCCTTTTGGCTAAATTGGGGACAATTTAACCAGTCAAATAAATGATCATAGTGAAAAGAACACACTGCAGAAAGACAAAACCATTGAGTCTTTGCTAATGTAATTAATAAATGGCAGAGAAAAGAGAACTACTTTCCAATAAAACATCAACTAATACAGGCAGAAGGAATAAGGAAAATATCATTTTGCAAACATCATAAAAGTGGTTAATTCAGGTGAAAGTCATCAATGACACTAGACCAGTGAATGGAGGTAGGTTAAGAAACAGGATACTGGCACAATTTTGGAATACAAGTCCACAAATATTAATCAATTCCAAAGGGACAAAAATATGGACTTGTTAACATTACTGATGACATAACTTGACACTGTATGCTTCAGGATGCAATGCACCAAGAAGGACACAGCACCTTTCCTGTGGTATTTATACCATAAAAGCATCACTTGACTGAGATCATGAGGAATTATTACATAGACCTAGGATGAGGGTCATTCTACAGAACACAGGGTCTATACTTTATAAAACTACTAAAGACATGAAAGATAGAGAAAACTGAGGCTGAAGAAATCTAAACAGATATAACATCTAAATATAATACGTATTCCTGGAGGAGCTGAGTGTTGTTTGTAAAACAGTGTCTTATTTTTAAGAAATAGACACTATAGAGTTTAAGAGTGATGGGACTTAAGTGTGTGCAACTTGCTCAGAAGGTATAGAAAAAGACTAATAAAGGGCATGTAAATGAAGGGAGACAAGTCATCATACCACAGAGACACCTGCATCTCCATATTCAGTGCAGCTCTCTTCACTATAGCAAGGATATGGAATCGACCAAGGTGCCCATCAACAGAAGAATGGATAAAAAAAAATTATGGTACATATACACAATGGAATACTACTCAGCAATAAAAAATGAAATGTCATTTGCAGCAAAATGGATAGAACTGGAGAATATCATCCTAAACAAACAAACACAAGCTCAAAAAGAGAAATGCCATATGCTCTCACTCCTGTGGGAGCTGAATCTTACTTGAAGGGAGAAAAAATCCTATGCATAAGTTAATATATAAAAATGTACAGTTAAACTTTGCAAAAAGGGGACAATATAAAGAGTAGAAAGAAGGAGGGAGGGAACTAGCAAAGGGGAGTGAAGATTGTGGAAGGTGGAATGGGAAGGAGAATCAATGTAGAGGGATAAAGGGGGAGACGATAATCTTAATGTAAATGGTGCAACTTCATGAGTATACAGGAAAAATAGAGGAATATAACCCAAATATGCATATGAGTTTTACTACATATTAGTCAAAAGTTTCCATAAACTTTGTAAGTTGATAAAAGTGTAACCAAAAGTGTTGTAATAGGTATAATGGAAAAAGCCAATGCTGTATTACTCTGTATCCTACCAACATTTACCAATAAAGGGAGAAAAAAAAGGGCATGTGTATGTAAATATATACACATGCACATATGTATATTTGTATGGTAACAAAGAAGAAATGCAACAAAATATTAACAATGAAAGAAATCTGGGTGAAGCAGTTATTTGTACCATTCTGGCATCTTTTCTGTAAGTATGAAAATATTTCAAAATTATTTTTAAAAATCTAAAATAAATACGTGCTATAGAACATTTCAGTGGGATTTAGCTCAGTTGGTAGAGCGCTGCTCTGTAGTCCCTGAGGTCTCGAGTTCAATTCCCAGCACCGCAAAAAATGGGAGAAGGACATGGCAACCCACTCCCAAGGCAATCCCGAAGCAGTCAGCCATTGAAAACCCTATGAGGGTTGCTATGAGTCAGATATGACTCTATGGCACTTAACAACAACAACATAGAACATTTCACCGATATGGTGGCACCTAACAACATAGAACATTTTCCTGCAGCTGAACCATCCCATTCGTCCCATCCATCAGATCTCAGAAGCTAAGTAGTGTTGGGACTGGTTAGTATTTGGATGAGAGACCACCTAGGAACACCAGGTACTGTAGGCTTGGGAGAAGGATCCCACAACACACTCCCAAAAATCAATCAGCCATTGAAAACCCTATGAATAGTGGAGAAGCACTGACAATGTTTCCCCTGTTGTATATATGGTCACTATGAGTCAAATACCGACTCGACGGCACCTAACAACAACAACAAGTCGGACACGGACTCAATGGCACCTAACAACAACAATAACATAGAACATTTATTGCTAGAACAAATGTGAACCAGCTATTGTCTGAGGACAGGAAACAGAATGAAGATCTTGGCTTAATATGCTTATTTATGTACCTTCCTTTACCATACTCTGAGTGGATGAACAAGGAAAACAATGTTTTTGTATCTTTTGGTGAACTAAGACCATCTGTGTGTTTTCAGTGAACTTTTTCTTCATGGATATTTACTTATTTGGTGCTGGGGATCGAACCTAGGGACTTGCACATGCTAAACAAGAGTTCTACCATTGAACTACACCCCTAGCTTCCTTATGGATTCTAAGTGGGCATTTTACAGCTCATTGAAGAGAAGAATCTTGACTCATTCATCTTAGTAATCCCAGCACCTACCACATTTATAATTTTGTCACTGTTATGTTCCTGAATAGGAATTCTCCCCCTAACATTGTTTAATCAGAAAAATACAGTGACTTGAATTATATCAATAATTTTACCACACTGAAAGGGAAGGACTGTGTGAATTTAAAATATGTTAGACTAAGGATAGAAAAAAACTCAGGTATTAATTACCTTTCTTCTGAACTCAAGAAGTAGTAATGATCTGCTCTGTAATCCTAAAAACTTTGAGCGTGTAACTTGTAGTAAAAGCATTAGCCTAAAGTATAGCAAACTGTTAAAACAGTTTTTAGTTTTAAAAAAAGAATAAAATGTTTAGAATACAAATGAGGATTTTGGAGGGGAAGTTAATGGTAGAAGACCATGTTTTACAAGAAGAGGATCTGAAAAATCACTAGACTGAATTGTATCAAACTGCTGATAAATTACATATTCTACTAATAACATAGGAAAATCACTTTCAAATCTGAAGGAATACATTTTTTGCAGAATCCAAAACTCTCCAAATTAAATTCAGAATTTTAAAAAGCTGAGTAGATTTCACATGGCTCAATATTCTACCCTTCCTTTCTAGAGAATATACACATTATTAGTACATTTTATAGGCTCTTCATCCCACTGCTGAACTTGAATAAAATTATATATGGCTAAAGATCTGTGCTATAGTTAAGCATAGAGAACTTCAGAATTACGTCTTTTCAAAGATTTAAACAATAACTGAAAATTACATGTGGATAGTATATAATTATCTGCTTTAAAACACAAAAGAAACTGATACCTTATGAAATCAGGATTTTTCTATTGAAGCAATATTAGAGAATTAAAAATTGTTATGACCTTATCAAAAGTTCTTCTTCTTAAGGAGTATAGGCCAAATCTTTTTAGCATATTACAAATTTTAAAAAGTTAAGCAGTACTATAAATAAGAATCTGTATGGTTTTTAAATAGAGACAACTAGATAGAGGATAGAGAACTATCCTAAGAATTAAATATGTATATACAACACTTAGCATAACTGGCACAAATTAAGAACTAAATGAATGACATTTATTGTGTTATTCTTATAAAAAAGGATGCAAAAGAATCCTGTAACAAGGTCAAGTATCTTAAAAATCTTTTACAGAAGTCTGAAGAGGCAGATGGATAGGATAGTACTCAATATCTATCTAGAATGGTAAATTCAATAGCAAAGAAACCTTGACATATTTATCCTTGTAGATCCAGACCATAACACAGAGCTTCACACGTAGTAGATGTTCAATTAAAATCTATTAAAATGAAATGAGCATGAAAGTAAATTATCTGAAGAGGAAAAGAAGCCAGTCAAAGGTTGTATGAAAAGTAAACCTAGTCCAAAAATTACTGTTCCCTAGCAAGTCACCTTGAAAAGGGAAATAAAATACATAAGTATTTTTAAATTGATGAATAGAAACTCCCTACACATACATCCACACACACACACACACACACACACACACACACCACAAAAAAGCAAAACACCAAAAAGCGATACACCAAAAACTGAAAAACAAAACAAATAAAAAATTAAGATACAATAACAAGAAACTCCCTCAAGGTGGTTTCCAATACTACTGAGCCCACTCTCCAACCCCCTTTGGCAAATGTGTCATATATAAAGTCTAATATTTTAAAGAAATATTTTAAAATTTAACCTAAGTAAGTGTTGTACATATCCTCAAAGGGAAAAGGATTATCCAAAGCATTGAGGAATCTTTTCTGATATCCATTCATGGAGAGTCAGATAAACTTAAGTCATAGTTCTTCCATTTACTGTAGATCTCTCTGTATACATGGATATATAGATATATATGAAAATCAGTTTAAACTTTTACCCATGAGTAATTGTTAAGACACATTTCAATTTCACAGATTTGAATATACATCAAGAAAAGTAAGCAGAAAGAACCAGCTCTCTCAGAAGTGGGCAGTACCACAGGAGTACAAAAAGGTGGCTAACAAAACTTACCTCTCGTGCCTCAGCAGACACCTGTTATAGCCCTTGCTTGTCATATTGTATGCATGATTTCAGAATCTTTTCATATTACAAACTCAAAATTTTCAGGGTCATGGGTGAGGAAATAAATGCAATAGGAAAATATGGTCTTATCATTCCCACCCTGCCAGAGAAATCAATTGATTATTGTTTTCAAGATTTCTCCAAGTTATGCCCATTACCTCACTGTTGTTATTTGTTAGGTGCTCTCAAGCCGTGTCCAATTTATAGCGACCCTCATGGGGTTTTCAATGGCTGAGTGTTTCAGGATTGCTTCAGGAGTGTATTGCCATGTCCTTCTCTCGTTTTTGTGGTTCTGAGAATTAAACTCAGGACCTCAGAGACTGCAGAGCAGCACTCAACCAAATGAGCTAAATCCCAGCCCATTATCTCACTACAACTCCCCAATCTTTATTTGGAAGCTGATCGATTTAACAGAAAACAAAAACCACACCCTCAACTCAAAATACACTCAACTCTCCACAGTGTTTGGCTTCTGTGTCAAGTAAAGTACATTTCCAGAGAGACAGTTGGAGATACATTTCCTGAGCCTACTTCAAACTAAAATCTGTGAAGTGTAAAGTTACAAATCAAATAGCCACAAATCAACTGCTGAAAGGAGGTGTTTTTTTGTTGTTGTTGTTGTATTTTGTATGTGGGGTGAGGGGGTTTGAGGGACACTAAACCCATCTTTCCCAATGAAATAACAATGTTTTTCAAGAAAAACAAATCACCAAAGCTACCCGACTACAGAAACAGACTACAGTAACAAGGAGCCTGCAATGTGCAGAGTAATATTATTCTTAAATTATCATTTTCTTTCTGTGGTGCCTTGAAAAGCAGTAAATGCATCAAAGCACATGAACAACTACTATTGTCACATCGGTGACAGCGTTAAAATTATCTTTTAATCTAATTTCTGGAAAGTTCTGCAATAGCAGTTTAAAAAGCAAATCAAATTTTCATGATAAAAAAGTCTATTCAAAAATCTAAAAATATCCATTAATGATATTAACAGTTAATTATCTTTAAACTAAGAAGCAGGAAGGTCAGAGGCACCAAGATGTGTAATTATTATCTGTGGGTGGTTTGATACAAATTAGTTTAAAAAGGTTTCTCTGAAATTAAGGATTAAAAATAATATTTTATAAAATGCAATCTGAGGTGATATTTAAATATCCCTTCAATGTTAAGATTTTTTTAACCGCTATGTCTTCACTAACAATGAAGAAGCTTTCAATACAAGGATTTCCACATCATACACATTCTTTCACACTTGTAAACTAAGAATTAAACGTAAATCAAACACTAAAAATTATCTAGACACCCAGAACACACTACTGATACCATTTGCAACATCAGACTTCTGTTTTCACATTCATTTCTCAGACCTACGAGTAAAGCTACTCCGGAATGGATCTTCATTTCACTACAAGATTTTTCAATATGCCATTCCATGTGAATAAAGCTTGTGAGGCTAATTCTCAAAACCTCCTCAGGAGATGTTTAATTACAGCTCTACCTCCAATCTCCTTCAACTCAAATAGCAACGTACAGAAAACAGTTCTTTCACAGTCAGGAAGGGAGAGGAATGACGGTACAGGGGAGTGCACGTTCTTTTGTTTGGGCGGTAAAAGCAGCAAAAATAAGGGTTCCCTGAAGCCATCTGCACCTATCCCCACCCACCACAGCCCTGCAGAGCACGTTAGCTCATCCGCTCCTCGAGACTCAAGCTCGTGAGGTCGGCAGAACCCAAAGCGTTCCACGTCTCAAAGGCAGGCTGAGGAGGCTCAGCACTCCGCCAGAAAAAGGGAGGGCACAAATCCTTTAAGGACAGAGGGACAGGGCGATGCATCTAGACAGGGAGCATGAGACGCGCCCCGGAAACCACGAGGCTTGCAAATTCGTAGGGGGAAAAGCCCCGTAGAGCAGAGGATGTTGCTGGATCAGGGATGGAGACAGATTCCAGACGGGGAGAAAAGCACACTCTTCGGAGACGCGAGAGGGCGTGAACTAGGTAGCTCTGAACTCCGAGCTCAAAGGGGGTTGAAACAGCCTCAGACAGACCCGTACCGCGAAACAGACTTACGGTTACTTCTCCAGCCGAGGGTAAGGGTCTGGTGCACCCCGCAGTTGTGCAGTTTTGCCTCTGCCTCGGCCACCCCTGCCTCTTGCGCGGAGCCGTTGACCTCAGGTACCCTCCCCGCCCCACCCACCTGCACGGCCGCCCCTTCCTCGCCGACCCTGTCGCACCCGCCGGTGGAGGCTGCTGGAGCCAGGAGTGCGCACTGGAGGCCCGCGGGAAGGTTGCGTGAGCCGAACGCACCGCAGCAAAGCTCAGGTTGGGCGGGCGCCCCCCATCCCTCTCCGCCGCCGCACCGCCTCTCTCGGGGGAGGGGAAGAGGGGGCGGTGGCTCTTGCCTCCGCCGCGCGGTCAAGTCCAGCTCATGCTCTAGCCGGCCGCGCGCGCGCGCGCGCAGCCCCGGCCGCTCTCCTCCCCTCCCCTGCCTCTGGTTCCGCCGCTGGCGCTCCTGCCGCCGTCACTGCGGTCTCCGAGCTGTCCACCACCAGCCCCAGGAAACCTGCAGCCCCGACAAATAGCAGCAGGAACGGCAGCACTTCGACTGCCGACCCGGAAGCTCTTCCGCGGCCACCCGCGAGGCTGACTGGGGTGTGAACCCGGAAGCGGTTGTCTCGCCCCGGGTAGCGGCAAGATGGAAAAGTAAGGCCTTTGAAGACCTTGGAGCCCATCGTTTCTAGAGAGGGTGGCTGGTGCTGAGGCGAAAGAAAAAGAAAGGACAATAAAGAGCTGGTGCTCAAGAGGTTCTCCAACGCTGGGGACCCCGAGCTCTCGGGGCGCTGGGTAGGGAGCGCAGCGGGGCGGCTTCTGGTAGCCACCTTGGAGGGTCTTCCTGCCACAGGAAGTGGGCTGGGCCACTGTGCCTGGGAGAAAGGAAGCAGGAATGAGAAAACGGTGACGGCCCCCGTTCCCCAGGTGACTGTCCCACACAGTGAGTTAAATGTAGCGGCCCGAGCGTCTGTCGTCCGCCACCTCGCTCTCCTTCGCGGAAACGAGAAGCAGCAAGATCCAGATTCCAGCGAGAGAAAATAGAGGTGGGAGCCTGAATCCTATCCACATCTGGGTTTTTCAGGCAAGGAGTTTATTTTTTATGAGTAGTTACAGAGAAGCCAGAGTCACTCACCCATAGGGTGGTAACGGCCTGAGCCAAGAACCTTCGTTTTTTTCTGTAGGGGAGGTGGATGGGTGGTGGCAGAGAAAAATACCTCCCTGGTAGCGTGCGCGTTGTTGTCATTGCGGGGAAAGCGTTTGACAGTTTCTTATAGCTCACTTCTCCCCTCTATACTTTTCTCCTCCTTTTAAGGTGTTCGCTTTGCTGCTGCTTCTCCACGGTGTTTTTAGCTTCACCAGAAGTTTTTTATCTAGCAGGCCTAACTCAGCTCGATTCCTTTCCCTCTTGAGAGCTTATGTGTCTACAGTTTGTGTGCAAAGAAGCTTGCTAATGCGCTTGCAAATTATGCCCGAGGCCCTGGGTTCAGCTATCCAGTACTGAGAGAAAAAAAGAAAGAAAGAAAGAAAGAAAGAAAGAAACCATCTAACATACTAAAAGAATGTTATCTTGCCCATGGACAGTAAATGGCAGTTGTACACTTCCCCTGCCCCAGGCATGGTGACAACAAAAAATTTCCAAATGATCCCAGGCCGATAGCACCCCTAATTGAGAACCATGTCAACCATTTCATTTATAAGGTCTCATGACTTAGGCAGCATGTTATCATTTATGCCTATGCATTTTCTCCTACAGAGTGAGCCATATAACAAAATGCCACATATTTCCAGTGCTTAATTACTTGAACTCATTAAAAACTCAGCCTAACGTTTCAATCTCTAGTTATAACTTTCTTTTAATTCACGTTGCACTCTTCCTGTCCATTTGTATGCGTTTCTGCCCTAGCAGCTTTACCTTCATGCATCAGTGCATCAGTACGTGTTGTTGTTTTCCTGACTTAAGCCTTTGTTTCCTTCTTTCATGTCACTGGAAGAATGTATATTTAAAATAGCCAAGAATGAATGCTTCTTGAAAAGGAATTTTGTTTTTAAAAGATCCCCCCAGGTATATACTAATAAATTTCTAAAAGAGTATCAAAGAGTTTCTTTCCTAATCATGTTGACAGGAACATTCTTCAGTTTTTGAAAATCCCATTCTGCATTAAAATGGTCTGCTCATATATTTAATGAGATCCATACTGCTACAACTCTCAGGAGAGGAAAAAGACCATTTTCAAGAAAGGGCCAGGCGCAGTGGCACATGCCTGAAACCCAGGGCCTTTTGGGGATATGTTAACCTTAAGTGATAACTGATGAGTGAGTATTAACAAATAAAGCCCTCTGCCAGTAGAAGTTTTCTTAGCATGAGTTGACCACTCCAGAAATTGATTTGCTTTAAATACTGTTTAGAAGACTAAGAATTACTTGATTTCTCTTTTAGATGCTTTTTAGCAAACATTGTTTCTGTAATTATACCATGTATATTATGTAGTGTCTCCATAATACAAGGTCTTTTTTAGAGGGGTTGCACCCATACATCTCACAATTTGTACTAATATTATGTTAAAATAATTTTTAATCTGAGGTGAAAAGTAATTGCTAAGTAGAAATTCTGAGAAGAAAAGGGCCTCATCCTTTTCACATGGAGTATAAAGCTCTATTTTATGAGGTGGGTTTTAAAGAATGATTTAATGAAAAAAATTGAACTGAAAAAAATTCCATGAATTATAAAATGAGAATGAATGATACTTCCTCAGAACTTTAAACAAAATGAAATGCCTCCATCTTAATGTTTCATTATTGCTTCTCTATTGAATGTCTGGGGCTGGGGTTTATAAAGCTCAATTGAAAAAGTGCTTGGTCTGCGTGTTCTGAGGCCCTTGGTTCCATCTCTAGCACCACAAAAATGGGAGAAGGACCTGCCAACCCACTCCAGAAACAGTCAGCTATTGAAAACCCTGTGAATAGTAGAGAAGCACTGACATAGTACTGGGCATGGTACAGTGTTGGGGAGTGTTTTGTTTTGTTGTACATAGGGTCACTATGAGTTAGATCCAACTGGATGGCACCTAACAACAGTAAAATATGTATAATTTCTTTGAAACTAAATCAATGGAAATTTTTAGAATTTAAAGTAGATCTTAAAATTATTTAAAATAAAAATTGTGCACAATCATTTTACTATTGTTATGATCTTAAACTCAACTTTAAGATGTCAGGAGTTAATGGATTTTAAAAGAATTTCTCTTTAAATTTTCCAATAAGGCATTTTAAAGTTATTATATAGGAATGTGAATTAAGGGTTCTAAAGTGACATTATCAATTGAAGTTGAGAAAATAGAATAAATTACTCTGTCCTCTGAAATAATATTCAAAGCCTTTTCCTTTTTTCTTTTTTATTTTTTTGCTCTTTCCATGTGTGTGTGCGTGTGCGTGTGTGTGTGTGTGTGTGTGTGTTACTGGAGAGCTAAACCAGGGCCTCATGCCTATTTTGCAAGCACTCCACCACTGAGCGGGCTGGGATTTAGCTCAGTTGGTAGAGCCCTGCGCTGCAGTCTCTGAGGACCCGAGTTCAGTTCCCAGCACCCCAAAAATGGGAGAAAGGCCTGGCAATCCACTCCCAATGCAATCCCGAAACAGCCACTGAAAACACTATGAGGGTCGCTATGAGTTGTATACTGACTCCACGGCACCTAACAACAACAACAACTACCACTGAGCTGGACTCCCAGCACCCTTTTCACCTTTTTTTTTTTTTTTTTTTTTTTTGGTGGTACTAGGGGTTGAACCCACGGGCTCGCTCTTGCATGTTTTGCAAGTGCTGGACCACTGAGCTGCACCCTCAGCCCATTTTTTTAACTTTTTCTTTTGAGACAGGGACTATCTGAAACTTTCGATCCTTCTGCCTCCACCTCCCCAGCCGCTGGAATTACAGGCATGTGCCACCTCGCCAGGCTACACCCTTTTAACTTTTTATCTTGAGATATCGGCTCATTAAGTTATGTAGGCCACCTCTGGCCTTGAACTTGTGATCCTTCTGTCTATACCTCTCAAGTCCCTGGGGCTCATGTGCCACCGTGTTGGGCCCTTCTTGAAAATTAGTCTCTTTTTTCTCTCCCAAAAGTTGGAGCAGTAAGGAACTCATTAAATATATGAGCAGACCATTTTAATGCAGAATGGGCTTTTAAAAAATTGAAGAAGGTTCCTGTCAACATGACTAGGAAAGAAACTCTTTGATACTCTTTTTAGAAACTTACTGGTATATACCTGGAGAAGCCGTTTTTTTGTTTGTTTGTTTGTTTTTTGGTGTTTTTTTGTTTTTGTTTTTGTTTTTTTGGCAGTACTGGGGGTTGAACCCAGGACCTCATCCTTGGATGCTTTGCAAGTGTTGTACCACTGAGCTGCATCCCCAGCCCATTTATTTACTTTTTGAGACAGGGTCTTGCTAAATGTGCAGACTGCCTCTGGTCTCAAACTTCGATCCCTTTGCCTCTGCCTTCCGAATTGCTGGGATTACAGGTATGTACCACTGAGCCCGGCTGCTGGGGGGACTTAAAAACAAAAAAGATAACAGATACTCAATCAAAGAGATGCTTTTTAGTTTAGCTATGAAAAAGTTAGTAATAGCATTTACCAGAGAGAACATTAAACAACCAAGAATATGTTTAAAATTCCATTACTTGTTGTAAGTTGCCCAAAGGAGACTTTATGGGGAACAATGTATATATATGTAGACACACACTCAGTGAATATACTTTTAAGAAAAACTTTAGATTATCTAGGGAATCGATAAAAGAAATGGAACAGATTCTTAAACCATCATCAGAAAGCTTTTGTCAACTGGCCAAATGATTCTGGCTCTATGGTAGGCATGTCCAAAGAAAATTACAAACCATACCTTAGCTTATCCAAATGTCTAATATCAAAATTTTCCTTGTTTTAAGATTCTGGAGTGAATGTCCAGCTTCCAAACTTAACAATACAACATTCATTTCTGTAATTTGTGGAAAATAAGTGTGCATTATTCTGAATCACTATTTCAAGTAATTATTTACTTTACAAGATATTTTATAATCATATCACTTTTTTAAGCCCCAAAGGCACATTCTTACTCTGACAGTAAAGAACACCTATGAAAATATGTACCCCCATTTAAATATTTTTTACCTTTAACAAAAAAGGAATAAAGAGACTACAAGAAAATCTTAAGTTATACCTAAGGTTTTAAATAGTTCAATAATGAAGATGTAATTAAAGTCATCTTTGGCTTGCCTTTTAGGTATTATGTATTATACAAAGATAGAAAAATCAGCATTTATTTTGTTGTTTTCCAAAGTGATTATTTGGAAAGAAAAGTTATCAGATTGAGATGTAATGCTGTCTTTTTTACCTTACTACCAGTTATGTCTTACATAATTACTTAATTACATAATTAATCACTTAATTACATAATTACTTAATCTTACAAAGAATTTTTTATTTGTTCATTTTATAAAGCAATGGGAAATCCAGAAAACATAGAAGATGCATATGTTGCTGTTATTCGTCCAAAGAATACTGCCAGTCTCAACTCTCGGGAATACAGAGCTAAGTCCTATGAAGTGAGAAAATTTAATAATATTTGATTTCTACCATTGAATGTCATTCTGTACTACCATTTACATATGAAGCTTTTCTATATGCTGCAAATTATTATTGACAAACTAGTTATTCCAGACCTCTGCCCATTTTTTCTACTGCATGCCTTTTCACCAGTTGATGTTTATTTGTTGGTATAGATTATCAGGTATCAAAAGTTGTTTGAAGCTGGGTATGGTGGCGCATGCCTGTAATCCCAGCGGCTTGGGAGGCAGAGCCAGGAGGATCGCAAGTTCCAGACCAGAGGAAGTCTGCATAACTTAGCAAGACCCTGTCTCAAAAAGTAAAGAAAAAAAAAAAGGGCTGGAGGTGCAGCTCAGTGGTCCAGCACTTGCATAGCATGCAAGCGCCGCCCTGGGTTCAACCCCTAGTACCGCAAAAAAAAAAAAGTTGTTTGAGTTTTTCTTAGAACTTACATTTAGATTTTCATACAATTTATGGAATGGCTCTCAAAATAAAAAAATCAAAAGTTGGCTTACTCAAAATTTTAATATAAAGATTGATCTTTATTATTTTCAAATTATTTTTTATGTGAATAGATTTTGTTTTTATTTTTTAGGTTTTTTTTCCCTCTCTTTATTGGTAAATGATGATGGGGTACGGAGTAATACAACATTGGCTTTTTCCATTTTGCATCCTTTACATCACTTCTGGCAACACTTTAATCAACCCACAAGGTTTATGGAACCTTATGGCTAATATGTAGTAAAACTCAAATGCATATTTGGGTTATACTCCCCTATTTTTCCAATGTACTCATGAAGTTGCACTGTTCACATTGAGATCGTCTTCTTCCCATTCATCCCTCCACAGTGACCCTCCTCCCCATTCCACATTCCACAATCTTCGCTCCCCTCTGCTAGTTCCCTTCCTCTTGCTTTCTACTTTTTGTATTGTCCCTTCTTCCCTAAGTTTAATTGTGCATTTTTGTATATCAATTTATGGAAAGGATTTTTTCTTCCTTTAAGTATGATTTAGCTCCCACATATGAATGAGAACATAATGGTATTTCTCTTTTTGAGCTTGTGTGTTCACTTAAGATGATATTCTTTACTTCCATCCATTTTGCTGCAAATGACATTATTTCCTTTTTTTATTGCTGAGTAGTATTCCATTGTGTATATGTGCCATATATTTTTTTTTATCTGTTCTTCTGTTGATGAGCACTTTTGTTGGTTCCATATCCTTGCTATTGTGAGAAGTCCTGCATTGAATATGGAGATGCAAGAATCTGTGTGGTATGATGACTCATCTCCCTTTGGGTATATTCCCAGTAGTGGTATAACTGGGTCATATGGCAGATCTATTTTTAGTTTTCTGAGGTGTCTCCGTGTTGATTTCCAAAGTGGTTGAACCAATCTATATTCCTACCAACAGTGTAAGAGGGTTCCTTTTGCTCCACAACCTCGTCAGCATTTGTTATTGCTTGTTTTGTTGATCTTGGCTATTTTTACTGGAGTTAGGTGGAATCTCAGAGTTGTTTTGATTTGCATTTCCCTAATGGCTAGGGATATTGAGCATTTTTTCATGTGCTTCATAGCCTTAAACTACTTCATTTGCGAACTGTCTGTTCAGCTCCTTTGCCCACTTGTATATTGGATTATTTGTTAGGATTATTATTATTAGGATTTATTAGGATATTATTAGGATTTGCTTTCTTGAGTTCTTGTAAATTCTAGAAATTAGTCATCTGTCAGAGGTGTAGAACGCAAAGACTTTCTCCCATTCCGTGGGCTCTTCCTTAACAGATTGTTTCCTTTCCTGTACAGAAGCTTTTTAATTTCATGTAATCCCATTTGTCTATTCTTGTTGCAATTCCCTGAGCAATTGGAGTCTTAGTAAGGAAATGCTTTCCTATGCCTATATGTTGGAGCATGTTGCCTGTCTTTTCTTCTAGTAATTTTAAAGTTGCTAATTTTATGTCGAGATCTTTTATCCATTTCAAATTAACTCTCTTGCAGATTGAAAAATGCGGGTCTGTTTTCATTTTCTGTAGATGGAAACCCAAGTTTCCCAGCACTATTTGTTGAAGAGTCTATCTCTTCTCCAATTTGGATGCTTAGCATGCTTAGCTCCTTTGTCAAAGATCAGGTGACTATAGATTTGATGTATCTCTGGGTCCTCGATTCTATTCCACTGGTCTTCAGGCCTATTTTTGTGCCAGTATCAAGCTGTTTTTGCTACTATAGCCCTGTAGTATAGTTTAAAGTCAGAGATTGTGATCCCACCTGCACTAGTTTTGCAGCTTAAGAGTGTTTTGGCTATCCATGGTCTTTTGTGTTTCCATATGAATTTATGCATTATTTTTTCTATTTCTGCAAAGTCTGTCATTGGAATTTTAAGGGGTTTGTATTAAATCTGCAAATTGCCATTTTTTACAATATTGATTCTCCCAATCCATAAGCAGGGCAGGTCCTTCCACCCTCAATATCCTCTGCAATTTCTTTTTGTAATGTTTTGAAGTTTTCTTTGTAGAGATCCCCAGGATCTTTGGTTAGATTGATTCCTAAGTATTTAACTTTTTGGTGGGCTATCATGAAAGGGATTGTTAACTTTAATTTTCTTCTCTTACTGCTTACGGTTGATGTAAAGGAAGGCTACTGATTTTTGAGTGTTAATTTTGTATCCTGCCACTTTGCTGAAGGAATTAATTAGGTCTAAAAGTTTTCTATTGAAGTTGTTGGGGTCCTTTAAGAATCATGTCATCCACTGAGGATAATTTGACCCCTTCTTTGCCTATCTGTATCCCTTTGATTTCTTTCTCTTGTCTGATTGCTCTGACTAGGACTTCAATTATAATATTGAATAAGATAGGAGAGTGGGCATCCTTGTCTTGTTCCTGATCTTAGAGGAAATGGTTTTAATTTTTCTCCACTTAATATGATATTGGCTGGAGGTCTGTCATAAATGGCCTTTATGATGTTGAGATATTTTCTTATTACACCTATCTTCTGTGGGGTTTTCATCATAAAAGGTGGTTGCACTTTGTCAAAGGCCTTCTCAGCATCAATCGAGATGATCATATGGTTTCTCTTTGCAAGTCTCTTGATATGTTGAATTACATTGATCTCAAAAATAAAAAAATCAAAAGTTGACTCACTCAAAACTTTAATATAAAGGTTGATCCTGATAATTTTCAAATTATTTTAAAAATTCATGTAAAAGTACATTTTTACCTTAAATTTCAGGTGGTCAAGTTACTCTCTATAGTCTTGACTTATATTATATATGTTAGTAAGCATGTAATTGAAGCAAAAAAATATTTTTAACTGAATTGTTGCCTTTTCTATGCAAAAGATTTCAAGGATTATGAAATACTTCTACTCTAACCTGACTAAATTTCTCTAGCATTTTGCTTGAATTGCTTTGTAAGGTTATCTGAAACCTGTTGAAGGGTGATGCAGCACTTCTCAAGAGGCTGGTGCTGCCACAGTGCTCTGGCTTACCATTTCTCAATCCTGGTTGAAGTATAGAATCAGTTGGGGAACTCTTAAAGCTACCAGTACCAAGATGTCAATCCCCAGACATACTGATTTTATAGGTTTAGAGATGGAGCTGAATACTGGTATTAAAGTTTCACAGGTTATGCTAATATGAAGATAGGGTTAAGAAAGGCTGCCAGCTTATTCTAGAGCATATGCATTTTATTATAAACTTTTGTTAATGTTATTTTTCCCATCTAAGATTTTGTTGCATGAAGTTCCCATTGAAGGACAGAAAAAAAAGAGAAAGAAAGTTTTGTTGGAAACTAAACTTCAAGGCAACAGTGAAATAACACAAGGCATATTGGATTATGTAGTAGAAACCACCAAACCAATTTCTCCTGCAAACCAAGGCATCAGAGGTAGGAAACTTTCCTCCACCTCCTCCTTTAAAAAATACAGTAAAATCAATGTCTTTTTGAAAAGCATTTAAAGAAATCAGTGTTAATGATTTGCCCAATGGAGAAAATAATACAGATTACTTTTGCTAGAAGTACAGTTTTCTAGATAAGTACCTTTGAACTACTATTTTTACTTCTTTTGGTCAGAAGAAAGTATAAACCTCTCTCCATAACTAAGTAAAAGTTAACATTCATGGAATAGAGAAAATCCTTCAAGTTACCAGGTAGCAGAAATTTTTTCCCTATTTGGTTGTAGGAAGAAGATCCTTTTCAAAGAAACAAACTGAGTTGTAAATCCATTAACCCTAAATAGTTGAGGACTCAGTTAAAATATTAGATAATATATGGTCTGTGAAAGTAATCAAAAATTTTCTCATGTTGTAGCCTCATAAGAAACAGCAATCAACTTTATAGAAACTATAGTTAGAAAGGTAGTTGTTGTTGTTAGGTGCCGTCGAGTCGTACCCAACTCATAGCAACCCTTATAGGGTTTTCAGTGGCTGATTGTTTCGGGATTGCCTCGGGAGTGGATTGCCACATCCTTCTCCTGTTTTTGTGGTGCTAGGAATCGAACTCGGGACCTCAGAGACTGCAGAGTGGTGCCCTAGCAACTGAGCTAAATCCCAGCCCCAGAAAGGTAGTACTGCATAGCTTTTTTTAGTTGAAGCAGCAGTTTAAAACAGTTGTTAATGAGATAAAGAGTATTTCTCTATGCCTACTTTTTTGGTTTTTTAAAGTTTACTGAGCATTTTTTTGTTTATTTTCATTTCTTTTTTTTTTTTTTTTTTTCCCCTGTTTGTACATCATTATAGATTTTGGTTATTTCATCTGTTTCAATAGAGAGACTTTTTGTTGCCAAGATATAGCGAAATACTTTTGTTTGATTTATTAGTTATTTTGGGTATTTGTTCTCTAGATATAATATAGCTGAACTATTAGTCTCTGTTTCACAACTTTTGGAGGTACAATTCACTATATTATACTTCCTCAATAGGTAACTTCCACAGTAGGACCTGAAGAGTTTTTATGATTGGGATGCTAAGCATTGTAATTCACCATTATAAGAAGTTCCTGCATTATCTACAGATCTTTGATGTATGTTCTGAATCTCACAAAGAGAATCCACTTTCCCTAATTATTGGATTCTCTTTTTAATAAAATAATCTAGAAACCAATTTTAGGGGGGAAAGAAAGGAAGGGAGACAGTCCTTTGGATTTATCCTGAGATCAAATCCCAGAGAAAGAAGTCTCATTAGCCTGATCACGTATTTGAGCTGAGGTAGACAAGCCATAATTTACTATGAATTAGCCAAGCTCTGGCACTAGGTCCATTTACCCAGAAGGGTATGACAAAGGCGTCAGTGTTAACAAAACTGTTAACATTGGCCCAGAGGGCTAGGTAGTTTCTATTAGGAGGAGTTACGAGTGAAAAGGCACCCTGAAACATATTTAGCACAATTTTACCCTGTATTCTTTGACAATAAAATGTACTAATATATTTTGGGGCAGATTTTTTTTTTCCCTTGGTACTTGGAGTTTGAGCCAGTATTTGAGTTTGAGCCAAACTATTTACACATAGTTTGTAAATGCTCTACCTCTGAGCTACAACCGCAGGCCATTTTTTATTTGTTATTTTGAGTCTAAGTTTCACTAAGTTATGCAGGCTGCCTCTGACCTCATATTCACAATTCTCCTACCTCTACCTCCTGGGTCACTGGGATTACAGATACGCACCACCATGTCTGCTTCAGGCAAGTTTTAGTCAAATAAAATAGAAAATTTAACTTAGCTAAATATAAGATTATATTAATGAGTCATACCATATCCTGAATCTCCTATTCAACTGAATTTCTAAATGCAGAAGGTTTTTGTTTGTTTGTTTGTTTTGTAATTTTAATTTTTATGTTTTTGGTGCTGGAGATTAAAATCAAGAACTCACACATGTTAAGCATGTACTATACTACTGAGCTATACCTTATCCCCCAAGATATTTTTATGGTAATAGGATTCCTTGTATAAGCATCACATGAAAATCACAAATGACCATAGTAGCAGTAGATATGTTTTACATTTTGTATGGTACTATATCTAGTTTTGCAAAGCATTAGCACACTTGACTTATTCATGAAATTCTTAAATTGGTCCTGTGATTTGGCGTGTGGTCATTTTCACATCTGTAAATGGAAATGCAGGTACAGATTATTACTTGTTAAGAGCATATTGCCATTTATAGAGGAATTAGGACCAGAAACCTCACATTTGAACTTGTTGTTAGAGCCCTTTTTGCCCACAATAGATCTCATAGTTACATATATAATTTGCAAGCTAGGCAACTAAACAATTGATTGTAACTGGATTGAGCAAAGCAACAAAGCAGGAAAGATCAAGTAGGGACAGGAGTTCCAGTCAGATAGAATAAATAATGCCTCTAAATTTATTAGAATGTTTTTCTGTATCTAACACTTATATTTTATATAAGTATATATTTTATAAAATAATTTGGGGGCTATAGTTTAATAAACCTTAATAATCACAGATATTGACTCCAATATTTTGTGAACAAATAAAAATATTTGAAATCTTACTCACTTGTCCACAGAAGGCATCCCAGCTCTAGGTAGTCTATTTCCTGGGGTGAGGAGAATTGAATGGTTGGTAAATAGCATGGCAAAGTATCTAGAGGATGAGGGGCTTTAGAGTATAAGACTTGTAGTTTATTATTTATAGCCCCCTTACTGCCAAATCAGGATAAACAGATTAAGAATGATGGTTTCATTTGAGCACAATAATTTGTAGCCCAATCAGATTTTAATAAAAACTGAAACTTAGGATGGAGGTTGAATGTTAAAAGCTGCTACTGGACATTTAAGATTTTAAAACTTGCATAAACCACCCATTTCAGTGAGCCCAGACTATAATAAAATTGTTACCACCTTTATCCCAGCTAAGTGATGAAGCATATGTCTGTTGGCCCTCCAGGATGCCTTGCTTTTAAGAGAAGCTGTCTCAGTCCTTAGCAGGACAGTTTTCCTTGCTATGTGTAGGAGGCTTCTAATGAGTTAAAACACAACCCTAAATCTACTAGTTAATTGTCTACACGACGATACTGTATTACCAGAATTACCAGGTTTTATTAGTGCACGTCATACAACTGACTATATATATTTTATTTCCTCTTAATGTAAAATTTAAAGCTTTTTATGTCCTTTCCTTTTTCTTTTCTTTTTCTTTCTTTTTCTTTTTTTAAAATTTTTTGGTGGCACTAGGGAGATCAAACCCAGAGCCCTTTACCATGTTTGACATGGGGCTTACACCACTGAGCTATATCTCCAACCACTAAATATTTACTTTCTAATTCTCAAAGTAATTTATAAGCTATAAAGTTCATTATTTTTAGCCAAGTATGGTGGTATACACCTGTAATCCTAGCACTTGGGAGGCTAAAGCAGGAGGATGGCAAATTCAAAGTTAGCGTGGGTTACACAGGGAATTCCAGGCCAATGTTGTGTAGTGAGACCCTGCCTCAACAAAACAAAACAAAATGAAACAAACAAGCAAACAAAAAAGCTCACTATTTTTATCTCTGCTGACTCTTATTTAAATGATTAGGAAAACGAGTGGTACTAATGAAGAAATTTCCTCTGGATGGAGAGAAAATAGGCAGAGAAGCAGCATTATTTATTGTTCCATCAGTTGTCAAAGGTAAAGTCTAAATTTATCTTATAAATTTTTATGTACTTTAGATGCTAATTAAAAATTTATTGAGAAACTTAAGAATTTGCATTTATAGTTACTACCATAATACTATTGTAAAGTACATGTTTTCAAGTTAATAGAAGAAAACATATGTTTCTTATGAAAAATGTTTTGATTTCAAAGTAACAGTCTTGGTTGAATAGTAATGTTTTTGTTTTAGGTATTTAAAGTAGGATGGAGAATTGAACAGTGAAGAAAAAATAGAAATTAAAATATTCAGGTTATAATGAGATTTTTTCAAAGAATGTGCCACAGACAAAATATAAACAAATATTTAAGTACTATGGAAAATTAAGATTATGATCAGTACCTGTCTTCTATTGGGGATAAGAAAATGTCAATAATAGTTCTAAAATACTCTCCTCAGTAGTATTGATTATATTTAATGAATGTAGATTCAATATGAAAATGTAATGTGAGCCTTTGACAGCTTGGAATAATAGAAGACATTCTAAGTTTCAGTGCAGGCCATGTTGCTAACTAATTTTGTGATTTTGGGCAATCACCTCTTCAAACTTTAGTGCTTTATTTGTAGAGACCTTCTCCCATCTGGTTCATAGTATGGGAAGAAGTCATTGAAGTATTACATGTGAAACCACTTTGGAAACGATAGAGTACTGGTCTCATATAAGATAATAATAATTCTGATGAAATATTGATGATGCACATAGACGTCCCATCAGCCTGCTGCTTCACAGTACTTATATGTATTTTATTATCTAGCTCTAGCATTCTGGATATATTTCCCAAGCATGCTTAAGTTTAAAAGTTCAGCATTTTAAATTGTATTGAAAATCTTATTATAAGTTTTCCAGCATTGTTGAGGAAGAGAAAGAACCAGCAATTTCTATAGTCCTTCAGGATTGTAAATGCTGTATTCACCTAAGTGGACAGAGTCACAGAGTTAGCCATCACTTGAATCCAGGCCTTTTTACTCCAAATATATAACAATGTTCATTATACTTAACAAGACTTATTTTTTAAAATCCTGTATATTTTTAAATGAAGAACATGCAGTTGTAAACCTTTTATATAATGATATAACTCTTCATTTTCTTTTTCAGATAATACTAAATATACATATACTCCAGGATGCCCAATTTTTTACTGCTTACAAGATATTATGAGAGTGTGCAGTGAATCCAGTACTCACTTTGCAACACTTACAGCAAGGATGTTAATAGCATTGGATAAGTAAGAAATGCCATTAAAATATGTTTTAATTAATCAAATATGTGGTTATAGTTGAAATTTGTCTAATAGACACACTTTTGAAATGAAAATAACACACAATGAAAATAACATTGTATTAAGAAATGATAAATTTTTCAATTATAATATAAAAATGAAAAATTGTCAAGACTGATCTGCTTAAAATAACAAATACAGTTCTTAAGAATTAAGATTCTTCTGTTGTAAAAATAGATATAGTAGTTACTCTTATTAGTGAACAAATTATTTAAGCTCTCCTGCCTTTGTAAGGGCTAACATCACATCTGAGGCTTACATTTAAAAGTACTTTATATTTTTCAAACAGAGTTTTTGTGATTATAATGGCATGTACATGTTGTGTTGTTGTTAGGTGCCGTTGAGTCGGTATCCGACTCATAGCGACCCTCATAGGGTTTTCAATGGCTGGCTGTTTCGGGATTGCCTTGGGAGTGGATTGCCAGGTCCTTCTCCCAGTTTTGCAGTGCTGGGAATTGAACCCGGGACCTCAGAGACTGCAGTGCAGTGCTCTACCAACTGAGCTAAATCAAAAATTGCTATATCCACCAACAAACTTTTATTAATAAAATACTTAACCAACACTTAATCTGAATGTAATATGTCACATATCAGAGTTAAATGGTAGTCTACCGTTTTCATCTTTACTTTTGAACAAGTGCTCTACTGCCTTTTTCCTATTTTGCCAGGTGGTTAGATGAACGTCATGCACAATCTCACTTTATTCCAGCTTTGTTCAGACCTTCTCCCTTTGAGCGGATAAAAACTAATATCATAAACCCTGCATATGCTACTGAATCAGGTCAAACAGAAAACTCACTTCATATGGGCTATAGCGCACTAGAAATAAAGAGTAAAATGTTAGCCCTAGAGAAAGCAGATACCTGTATTTACAACCCTTTGTTTGGATCAGATCTTCAGTATACAAATCGGGTAAGAATTGAATTTTGGCTGTGGGTTTTAAAAGATATTTCATCTCAAGTATGTTTTTCCTGAGGTTAGCACATCTGTTGTTAATTGTAGACATTTAAGATGATATCCATGCTGTATTTGCATATGTAAAAGTCCAGTACCTAAAGCTCTTAAGTGGTTTTTATTTTTGTTGTTTTCCCTTCTAGGTAGATAAAGTGGTAATAAATCCATACTTTGGTCTAGGAGCTCCAGACTACTCAAAAATTCAAATTCCCAAACAGGAAAAATGGCAGAGAAGCATGAGCAGTGTCACGGAAGACAAGTACTGTTTTAGTTTTACTCCATATTGCTTTTTACTCCATACTGCTTTTCTTAAAACTTGCATTATAATGTTAAAATGTTATTTAAAATTATGCGTGCAATAAGTATGCAATCTAACCACTAGTTTACAGCAACTCGGTGATACATAGTTTTCATGTTGTTAATGTTAGATGCCAGTGAGTCCAGTACAACTCGTATTGACCCTATGTACAATAGAACAAAATGCTACTCGACGCTGTGCCATGCCAGCACTATGTCAGTGCTTCTCTGTTATTCATAGGAGTTTAAGGATTGTTTCAGAAGTGGGCTGCCAGGTCCTTCTCCCATTTTTGTGGTGCTGGGCATCGAACCTAGGGCCTCAGAGTTCAGAGCAGTATTCTACCAACTGAGCTAAACCCTAGCCAATAGTTTTCATAGATGTATCATATTTGTTTTGAAACAAGTTGAATTTCAACAGTGCTGTTTGTATTTCTTAAATTTACTTTTAATGATTAGAGAACGGCAATGGGTAGATGATTTTCCTCTCCATCGAAGTGCCTGTGAAGGAGATTCAGAATTACTAAATCGTCTTCTCAATGAGAGATTTTCAGTGAATCAATTAGATAGTGACCACTGGGCGCCCATTCATTATGCATGCTGGTAAGTAGATTACTTATTCTTTTCTTTTTAGAAAGAAAAAGATCTGTAGTCATATATATTCGTGATTCTTATCAAAAAACTTTCCTCAAACCCGGTTATGGTGGCACATGCCTGTAATCCCAGCATTCAGGAGGCAAAGGCAGGAGTATCACTGCAAGTTTGAGGTGAGTGTGGTCTATAAAATGAGCTCCAGGCCAGCTGGGGCTATAGAGTGAGACTCTGTCTCAGAAAACAAAAACAAAAAATGCCAAAACACCATCAACAAAAACTATTCTCAGTCCAGACACTTTCTGTAGTGTGTTTGTCTTCAGAGCTTTCTATTTTGATCTTTTACTTTATTTCTTATACTAGGGGGTTGAACACAAGGGCTCATGTAAGCTGGCAAGTGCTTTACCACTGAGTTACAACCCAACCCCTTTTTAAATTTTTTATTTTGACACAGGATCTTGCTATGTTGTACACGCTGCCACTGGCCTCCACCTTGTGATTCTTCTGCCTCCACTCTTGAATCACTGGGATTGCAGGCATGTGCCACAGCACCTGGCTCTATTTTGATCTTTTGATTACTGTGTGTGTGCCACTCTTCAGAATTGCAAGATCTTCCTATAAGAAAAGTACTGTCAATATCCTTAGCCATTGCCAAGGCATATAGTAGGATACTTAATAACTTGTTGTTGTTGTTGTTAGGTGCTGTCGAGTCAGTATCCAACTCATAGCGACCTGCTGTACAACAGGAGAAACACTATTCTCAGTGCTTCTCTGCCGGTCATAGGGTTTTCAATGGCAGATTGATTTTTGGGAGGGGGTTGCCAGGTCCTTCTCCCACTTAATAACTAGTAAATGCCATTTAAAAAGCAGTAAAAATATGGGCATCCTGGTATATATGTATATTTAGTATTATCTGAAAATTAAAAATGAAGAATCATGCCATTATATAAAAGTTTACAACTGCGTGTTCTTCATTTAAAAATATACAGAATTAAAAAAAAATCTTAAATATAATCAACAAGGCCCTATATTCACCCTTTCAGTTTCTGTTGTTTTGTTTTGAGTTTATTTTACCAAAGTTTATTCTTACTCCCAAATTTACGTGTGTTAACTGCTTTGGATTTGACCTTGGCTCATGTTAGAAAAGTACCTTTTTAGTTCTTTGGAAAGCAGTGGTATCAAAAAGCCTCCAAAACCTTTACTGGAATTACCATCTTCCATTTTATTAGATAGGAGGATGGGAATTGAATTGGAGTTAGCCTTTTCCACGGGTTGTCCATCATAGCTCTTTTGTTTTCCTATTTTTCTCACATAATAATAATGCTTCCCAGCTAGGTTGAGTTCTTCGTGTTTATAGAAGTAGTTAATTGAATGGTATAGCCCTTTGTCTGAAAAGGACATAATCATCCTTTTTCTGTTAGAAAGTTGCTTTTAACCTATCACTTAAAGTGTACTTCCTTGGTTTGTTTCAGAAGTACCACATTATTTACTGCCTGTTAAGTATCCACAGTATCTTTAAAGCACTTGCCTAGCCCAAGGTTCAATCTCCAGCACTGCAGAAAGTAAATAACAATAATTAGACCATTTCTAGTGTTTTTTTCCATTTGAAATTCTTTTGATTTCTATGTTTCTAATATTTGTGATCAAGTAATTAAATAGTTGCTTTTAATATGTATATGTTTTTTCTGTTTCTTTAAAGATGTGCTTCTTTATTTATAAATATGCTCTTATGTTTCCCATTATGGAGAATTTTTTCTAGTACTGAGGACTTGGCACAGGGTAAGCAAGTGCTCTACCACTGAGCTGCACTCCCCACCCCTTTTTTATTTTTTATTTTGAGACAGAGTATTGATTGCTAAGTTGTACAGGCTGCCTCTGACCTTGAATTACAGTCCTCCTGTCTTAGCCTCCTGATTCACTGGGATTACAGGTGTGCACTATAGCACCTGGCTGGAATTTTTATATTTAGATTTAGGAAGAGTTACCCTAAATCATCTTACCTGATCTATTACTTTTTTTCTTCAGATTACCAATAAATATTGGGGTAGAAACAATACGAAAAGAAATTGAATGCTTTACCTATAGCCAAATAAGAGGTAGAATATAGTTTAATCCCCAGAAAGGTACACTGTGGGGTTAGGAAAGTCAAAGGCAGTGAATTTTAGTTTAGGAATTCAAAGTGGATGTTTGGCTGTATTGTTGCTCTCTTAACAGCAGTAGGCTAGTTTCTTCTCTAATGAAAGAATAATAATAGTTTCAATTACCCATCACATAAAAACAAAATAATTGTGTAGTATTTATTATACTTTGGAAAATACCTAGGTTTCAGTCCCTACAATTAGTTCCTAAAAGTATGATTATTGTCAAATTCCTTAATGTATTTAAGGGTCTGTTTCCTTATCTACAAGATGGGCTTTAAAATGATACTTTCCCTAATGTAAAAATAGAAAATGCAGCCAGGCATGGTGGCAAACACCTGTAATCCCTGCACTTGGGATGTGGAGGCAGGAAGCTTTTGAGTTCAAGGCCAGCCTGGGCTACATAGCGAGTTCCATGGCAGCCTGCACGACAAAATGAGGCCCTTTCTCATAAAACAAATGAACAAACAAACAATAAGAACAAAAAACGCAAGTAAGTTACCTTGAGAGCACGTAATAATCACTCAATACCTGTTGGCTTTTATCAATAAATATTGACACTGAGAGGATAGTTCATTGGTAGAGCATGTGCTTAGCAAAGAAAGAAACAGAGGGAAATGTTAAAATATAAAGATTTTGATGTGTAAATCTAAAATTTTTTAACCTATAGTATTTTTAATTATAATTTCTTGTCAGTAGAATATACCAAGGAAAAGAATTTTATGTTTTGATAAAATTAAGTTTCTGTCAGCTAGAAATAATGATCAAGTTTATTACACCATGAGTGGTATGGATCACTATGCAATAGTTTTAATCAGATTCATCATTTGATAGATGTGAATTTAAATAAAGAATTAACTATTGAATAAAATCTTTGAGTTCCTTTATTTTGGAAATGTATTCTTATTCACTAACTGGTACAAGGATTAAGGAAGGGATACTGGGCTATCTCAGTTGAGAGACTGGGGTGTGGTCCTATCTTTATAAAGTTAGATAATATGTTTTACCCTTCTTGAGCTCATCTTTAAAATGAGTTTTTTATTTAATCAGTAGTTCTTAAACTTCTTGATTTCAGGAACCTGTTCCTCTTAAAAGTTGTAGAATCCCAAAGAGCTTTTGTTTATGTGGAATTAATTTAATGTTATTTACTGTATTAGAAATGTTGTTGTTGTAAGTGCCATCCACTTGAGTCCAACTCATAGCGACCCTCATAGGGTGTTCAATGGCTAATTGTTTCAGGATTGCTTTGGGAGTGGATTGCCAGGTCCTTTTCCCATATATTAGAAATGAAGACTATCAAGTATTTTAAATATTAATTTATTGTAAAATAACAATAAACATAGTATATATTAACACAATACCACTTTATGAAAAATACCATATTTTCCAAAATAAAAAAAAAATTAATGATAAAAATGGCTGTGTTTCACATTCTTAAAAATCATCTTACTATATACAGATGTACCACCCTGGCATCTGATCCCCTCCAATCTTGGAAGCTAAGCAGGATCAGACCGATTAGTCCTTGGATGGGAGACCATCTGGGAATATCAGGTGCTGTAGGCTAGGGGGAAGGACCCTGCAGCCCACTCCCCCCAAAATCAACCATCCAAAACCCTATAAATAGCAGAGAAGCACTGACAATAGTGCAAGCATGGCACGGTGTCATGTAGTGTTTCATTCTGTTGTACATAGGGTTGCTATGAGTCAGACCCAGCCCAACAGCACTTCATAACAATAACGATAGGAGAGAGGTATTCTCAAGATGAAACAACCTCTAGCTTAGTAGAAAATAACTGGAATCTCACATTTGCTTCTGCCTTCGGTCTGTTGCAAACATGTCACATATCTTTTAGAAAACTCCACACTACACTTAGGAAAAAATGAGGATGAAAGGGACAAATACTGTAGTATCTTATAATTACTATGAGGATATAATTGACCTGAAGGGTACCCTTAAAAAATTTTAGGGATCCTTGTGAGTTTCTGGATCACTTTCAGTACCATTTAGTTAGAATACTCTTAGGATTGTTCTAAGCTGTTAAAATTCCCAAATTGGTGACCAAGTGCCTAAAAACTCTTCTTTACTTTCCCAAACTAAATTCACTTTTGCTCCACGTGGAAAACTTGTCAGCCACTTAGTAAATGTATCTCATCCCATATTTTCTCACCTCTTTGCCCTTGTTCCTCCTTTCTTCTCCCATCATCTCTTCCTTTTGCTAGATCTCTCCCTCCTTCTTTCCAGTCCCTAACTTGTCCCTTCTCCACTAAGTTGACTTTAGCTTTTTATTATGTTCCAATTTCCGTATAGGATTTTTTTCTTCTTTTTAATTTTGATTCAGCTCCCACATATGAGTGAGAACATGTGGTATTTCTCTTTTTGGGCTTGTGTTCATTTACTTAAAATAATTTTCTCCAATTCCATCCATTTTGCTGCAAATGACATTATTTCATTTTTTTGATTGCTGAGTAGTATTCCATTGTGTATATGTACCATAGGTTTTTTTATCCATTCTTCTGTTGATGGGCACTTTGGTTGATTCCATATCCTTACTATTGTGAAAAGTGCTGCATTGAACATGAAGATGCAGGTGTCTCTGTGATATGAGACTCATCTCCCTTTGTGTGATGACTATCTCCCAATAGTGTTATAGCTGGGTCATATGGTAGATCTAGTTTTAGTTTTCTAAGGTACCTCCATATTGATTTCCAAAGTGGTTGGACTAATTTACAGCTCCACCAGCAGTGTAAGAGGGTTCCCTCTTCTCTGCAACCTTGCAAGCATTTGTTGAAAAACACTTTTCAATACCATCTTAGACTGGAGCCATCTCTCTCTTCAGTATTTTTTAAGGAATTAGATAAATAGATAGATTTTTTTTCAGTAGTTGGTGGTTGAACCCAGGGCCTCATACATGCTTTGCAAGTGCTCTACCACTAAACCACACCCCAACCCAATTTTTTACTTTTATTTGAAACAGTGTCTCACTAAGTTGCATGGTCCTCTGGCCTTGAACCTGTGATCCTCCTGCCTCTACCTCCCAATTCACTGGGATTACGGGTGTGCACCCTTACACTGGGCTATTATATACTAAATTTTGATATAATAAATATGAAGTACTTTATTTTGTTGATGCTTTCCTAAACTGTTACTTAAATGTTGTGACTTATTGATGTTTATGTTTTGTCTCTCTGATTAGATGTTGCTGTTGTTGTTGTTGTTGTTGTTGTTGTTGTTAGTTGCCATCGAGTTGAGTCCGACTCATAGTGACCCCCATAGGGTTTTCAATGGCTGACTGCTTCGGGATTGCCTTGGGAGTGGGTTGCCACATCCTTCTCCCATTTTTGCGGTGCTGGGAATCAAACTCGGGACCTCAGAGCCTGCAGAGTGGCAGTGTCTGAGCTAAATCCCAGCCTCTCTGATTAGAAAGTGACTGTTAAAAACAGGAACCATGTATATTATGTATTTTAGTGCTTCTTATATTGCCTAATGTAGCAAGTGCATATAGAACTGTGTTTGGGCCTATTTTGTAAATCATAGTCAGGCCTAAATGTAAAATATTCTTATAAGTTTATGACATAATTTCTAATTCTGAAACTTTTTTGGGGAGTGGTGCTGGGATGCCAAGTCTCATGTATGCTACACCTGTGCTCTACCAATAAACCACACCCTGTAAAAATGTTTTTGACAAAAAAAAAAAATTATATCTCTCTGATTTAGAACTTCAGTACTTTACATGGGATGTTTGTCTGTTATCTATTTTCTCTTGTACTTGAGGTTATTTTTTCGTTCAGTTGATCAAAAATAGAAACAGTTCAATTAAACCATAATAATTCATAAAAAATGCCTAAGCATTGAAAACATTTGTCAGTATCTTAATCTGTTAACTATTGCTCTTTGTCCTAGAAAAATCTTTGATTACTTTGAGTTATATTCCAAAATTGGGGTTTTTAAAACATTACACATGACTTTTTTAGGTAAGTTTAATTTTTTTATAGGTATGGAAAAGTTGAGGCCACTCGCATATTATTAGAGAAAGGAAAGTGCAATCCAAACCTTTTAAATGGACAGCTTAGTTCTCCTCTTCACTTTGCTGCTGGAGGAGGACATGCTGAAATAGTACAGATTCTCCTAAACCATCCAGAAGTTGACAGAGTAAGTCATTTTCTAGTTTTTTTCTTAATATTCAAACAGTAACTAACAAGTAATAACATTAAAAGGTTTAATTTTACACTTAAAGGTCAGCTGAAAAAATTTCCTTTTATAGAATAATATTTATATATGAGCTATGCTTTTGAGCATAAATTTTTAAATTTTTTTATTGTGGTAAAATACACTTCACATAAAATTTACAGTTTAACCATTTTACTTGCACAGTTTAGTGGTATTAAATACATTCTCGTTCTTGGGCAATCATTAACACCATCTCTAGGTGTATACATAAAATTCTTTATACATTGTATTTCTAAAAATGCTTTGGAAAAGGAAAAGGTTTTCTAGAATTTATAAATAAGACCATTGACAAAATTTTTGTTATTGTTTATATCATAACATTTAAAAATAATAATCTCATTATAGTGCTTTGAGTGTTTTATCTTTAGGAATTCTTGTTTAAGTAATGTATGTACTAACTATGGTTAATATTTACTTTATACTTGACAAGATTCTATTTTTTACAAAACTTTGATTGAATGATAATTTCCCTTAAAATGCCACATATTTGTAATATCTTCCCTTACCTATTTATAGCACATAACAGACCAGCAAGGAAGATCTCCATTAAATATCTGTGAAGAAAACAAACAAAATAATTGGGAAGAAGCTGCAAAATTGTTGAAGGAAGCCATTAATAAACCAGTAAGAATTAAGTTCATTAATAATTAGAGCCAAAATTGTATTTAAATTGATAATTTGAGGATCTGTGGTAAGAGTAGAAGGATAAAGGGGTGGATGCCTTCTTACTACTATTGAACCTTATTGTTGGAATTCATATTTGTTCAATTATTGTTCCTAACATTCAGATGTTTATTCGTATATAACCAAACGAAACTTGGGAAAATAAATAAAACTTTCAAGGCATTTAAAATTAATGTAATTTTTGGGCAAGGGATGGAGCTCAGTGGTACAGTTTATGTTTAGTATACCCAAGGCTATAGATTCAGTCCCCTTCACCAAAATGAATAAACTTATTCATTCATTCATTCATTCCAGTATAATCTCAATATAGTCATGTGTCATTAACAGTGGGGACATGCTCTGATAAATTCATCATTAGGTATTTTTTGTCACTGTGCAAACATCATAGAGTATATTTATATAAACCCAGATGATCTAGCTTACTTCACACCTAGGGTATATGGTCTATAATGTCATACATGTGGTGCTGTCTTATATGTTTTGGTCTTTGACCAAAATGTTACGTGGCACGTGACTGTACTTGATGTGTTGATTACAGATAATTCTAATCTCTAGTGTGGCCCCCTAAGCAACATTTTGTATTTGTAAATAACAGCACTGTACATCATTCATTAATATCATCTCAGCAAGTTACTGTATAGAAAACTCATCTTTGTCCTCACAAAAGTGAAATAAATGATATCCTAGCTCTTTTACTCTGCTATTGTAACCTGGCCTTTCCATCTTATTACATTCAAATTAAACTTACAAATCTAATGCTGCCATACATAGCTGTTAAAAGAATATCATATTAAAAAGAATAAAGTTTGCTGGGCACAACTGGTACATGCCAATTATCCCAGCAGCTCATGAGACCAAGGCAAGAAGATCTTGAGTTTGAGGCCAGAGACAGCCTGTGTAACTTAGTGAGACCCTGTTTCAATATAAAAAATAATAAAGGTAGTGCTTAGGTGTACAACCCAGTGGTAGAACACTCACCTAGGATGTGCGACGCCCTGGGTTCAATTCTCCAGTGCTACCAAAAAAAAAAGCCAAAAAAAACCAGTTAATTTATAATTAGCGGTGAAAGTAAGAGAAGAATTAACA
Source organism: Pedetes capensis (assembly GCA_007922755.1). NCBI lineage: Eukaryota > Metazoa > Chordata > Mammalia > Rodentia > Pedetidae > Pedetes > Pedetes capensis. Next base: position 79,372 of record VMDO01006495.1, read on the forward strand.
ATTAGAAGAAACTAAGTTGTCCCTAAAACAGATAGTGATAAAACTGTTGTTAATTGAAAAATTGATTGAAAACTTACAAACCATATAAAAAGGATAAAAGCTTTATATCAACAGATAAAACCCATGTACCTAAGTTTTTGTAGATATAAACCATCAATGAGACAGTAAGTATTCGTTGAGTATTTCTGTGATCTTAGCAACATGAAATGCTGAAAATGATAAAGAATATATGATTTCTGCCCTTCAGGAATATTACTCTCACATATACTCACCACACAGTCATACACATTTTAGCAAAACACTATTCTAAGAGTGTAAGAGTTAAGGAAATAGGTAAGCAGTAGAGGCACTCTTATACTTCATTGTGATTTATTTCCTAATGGTATAGTTATAACACATTTATTTCTGGCATAATTTATGTGTGTGTGTGTGTGTGTGTGTGTGTGTGTGTGTGTGTGTGTGTGTGTATTTTGTTGGTGGTGGGGTATTGGGGGCCTAAACTCAGGGCTTTGCACAGATTTTGCAAATGTTCTACCACTGAACTGCACCCCGGCCCCTTTTTTATCTTGAGACAGAGTCTCGCTAAGTTATGCAGTTTGCCTCTGACATTGAGCTCACTATCCTCCTGCCTTTGCCACCAAAGTTTCTGGGATTATAGGTGTATACACTGTGCCTGCCTAATTTTTATATTGTGATTGGATAAGAGGAGTCAGATACTTTCATCCAAAATGAATTGGCCTGGAAGTTACTTGAGAGTATAAGCTGCTTCCCATAACAATAAAAATCTCCTGACAAGGCCACTGAACTGGAGGAAGGAAACAAGCTCAAAATCCATTGTTCCACAACTTTTACCTTCAAAGTTTTCCATTATAGACTTCTCTTAGTAAAAGTTATTGCTGGTACACTTCTTCAGTATGATTTGTGGCCCACCAGACTTATGAGGTACTAGACAAACCCTGGCTTCAGTTACTAAATCTCCATCTCCCGTGTGATATTTATATTATATTTTGAAGGAAGTAAAATGTGTTTTTGCTTGCAGCCATACCACTGTGGCACCTGATGCCGTTAGATCTCAGAAGCCAAGCAGGGTTGAGCCTGGTCAGTACTTGGCTGGGCTGGGAGACTGCCTGGGTACACCAGGTGCTGTAGGCTTGGGAGACGGACCTGGCAACCCACTCCCAAAAGACAATCAGCCATTGAAAACCCTATGAATAGCAGAGAAGCACCAACAATACTGTTTCGCCTTTTGTATGTAGGGACCCTATGAGTCAGACACCAACTTGATGGCACCTAACAACAACAAAAATATGTTCTGAAGGTTGTCAACAAGTTCTCATTTGAAGCAATTTTTCTGATATTTCCCATACTGACAATCTGTATTATAAGGGATATGAGATTGAAAGTGAAGTATCTTATTTTATTGTCATATGCAGTTCTAAGCTGGTTGACTAACTTCTCACTTTTGTTCTAGTATGAGAAAGTTCGAATATACAGAATGGATGGATCATATCGTTCTGTGGAACTGAAGCATGGAAATAATACCACAGTGCAACAGATAATGGAAGGAATGCGTCTCTCTCAAGAAACTCAGCAATATTTCACTATTTGGATCTGTTCAGAAAATCTTAGTAAGAAACTTTTTGGATTTTGTTCTTTGCTTTTTACTGTTTAGACCTCATTGTTCCTTTTTGGAAGTGGGTGGGTAAACTTTAGTAAAATATTTATTATGGATTTTTATATTTTAAACAGTATAATGTTCTTCTATTTTATATCAATTATAAATGTTCAAACTGCTGAAATACGGAAGCCTGCATCATTTAAAGCATTTTGTGAGTAGTAAAGACCAGAAGTTTTCTTTTCTGGCTATGCATTTGATTTGCCTGCCATTAAAGGTAGTGTTTATATAACTTGTCTTTATTTTCAGTGCTCATCTCAATACAAATGTTCTTTTTTTATGCATTAGTTTTCTACCAAGCCTTTTTAGTTAAGGTCAACCTAGAGATTTGTCACTATACATAAGTCCTTCAAAGTATTACAAATAACATAAAGGATTTAATTGATTGATGTGATTAGATTTTAAGTGTTTATTTATTTATTCATTTTTTGTGGTACTGGAGATTGAATCCAGGTCTTTGTGCATGAGAGGCAAGCACTGTACATTTGAATTATATCACCAGCCCAAGAATTATTCTTTTATTCTTAAAAATAAGCAGTTATCTATAAATTATATGGTAACAATGATTAAATATCAATTTAAATTAAGACCTTTAATTTGTATCTATTCAGTGCTTAAGCACAGATAATTTAATACTAAATTTCTATGCATTGCGATAATTGTTTTATTTTTACATTATCATTTATAAAAGGAAAGATGTTTTTCAGGCCTTCAGCTCAAGCCTTATCATAAACCCTTGCAACATGTTCGTGACTGGCCAGAAATACTTGCTGAATTGACTAATTTAGATCCCCAGAGGGAAACACCACAGCTTTTCCTAAGAAGAGATGTGAGACTTCCTTTAGAAGTTGAAAAAAAGGTTTGCCTAGAAATCTTACTTATTGTCATTTAAGTACACAAAGTCTTTTGGATTCCAAATTGTGTTATTCCACTACTTGGGGAGTTTACTTCTGTTTTTCTGTCCAATCCTTATATCCCTGTGGTAAATGGTAGAGTTTCAGTTGGTCTACATAGAAAACTTTGTGTGGCTGGTGTTTTTGTGCTTCCACTCCCATTGCCTTGAAGAATACAGGAAAAAAGAAAAATAGGGAAGTTATCCTAAGAAAAATTAGCAATCAAATGAGGAGATAATTTATACAGAAAATAGACTTTTTTTTTAGACTTATATGGAAGTAATGTCAGAGATAAATTTAATAAAGGGCTAATACATTGTATATATTTTAAAGATGTGGGAGAGAATGGAAAAAAAATTCTGGGTGGAGAAGAATATATTTGCAAAAGGGACATAAGAAAGTTATTCCAAACATTCAAGTAAGTAGCTATTCTTGATTCAAGCAAAAAATATAAAGGTATAAATAATAGTGAGAATAGTATTTAAATTTGATAGATCTTTTCCAAACAAGTATGTTCAGTTTTGAACTATTATAGATTTTAGAGAATAGAAGAAATAATGTCATAGGAAGGATAATGGACAAGGAAGAAACCTAAGAGAGAGATTATAAAAAATGAGGTATGGCTGGGCACCATGGCACATGCCTATAATCCTAGTGACTTAGGAGAATTAAGTAGTCGGATTGCAAGTGTAAGGATACAAGTGGCCTATGCAGTTTGGTAAGACCTTGTCTCAAAATTTTAAAAGGGATTGGAGGTGTGATTAGTGGTGGAGTGCTTCCTTAGCATGCACATGGCCCTGCATTCAACCCCTAGTACTGCAAAAATAAAGCAAAACCCTTAGCTGTGGGAGTCTAAGTAGCTGTGAAAATTGAAAAATGAAAAGTAGTTCCAGGGTCTCACGATATAGATAAAGAAAAAAATCCAACGCAGTCCATTTTATATCCAAAAGAATTTTATGTAGACAGGTAAAGCAAATTTTAGCACTTGAAAATTTTAACAGCCATGTTCAAACTTGGTAAACATTTTATATCTAATTGCTATATTATCTTTATTTTATCAAACCAAAGATACTTTTGATCCTCTCAATGAAATATACTGTTGTTGTTGTTGTTATGTGCCATCAAGTCATGTCCAACTCATAGTGACCCTCATAGGGTTTTCAATGGTTGATTGTTTCAGGATTGCCTTGGGAGTGGATTGCCACATCCTTCTTCCAGAAATATACTGAGAGTTACATAAAAATTTATGTGAAGTTTACCAAAAACTAAAGTCTTGATTATTAAACATGTGTTAGAATCACATTAACGGAATGAATTTTAAAAATATAGCCATCTCAATTGATGCAGAAAAGGCATTTGACCAACACCATTTCATGAAAGAAATTCAAAAACTAGGCATAGAATGGAACTTCCTAAGCAAAATAAAGAGCATTTATGAAAAACCCACAGCTAACATCATGCTTAAAGGTAAAAGACTGGAAAATGTCCTCCTAATAACAGGAACAAGATGAGGATGCCCATTTTCATCACTGCAGTTTAAGATTATACTAGAAGTTCTAGCCAGAGCAGTTAGACAAGAAACAAAAGATATCTAAATTGGATAGTAAAATTATCTCCATTTGCAAATGACATGCTCCCATACGTAGAAAATCTCAAAAGAATCTACAAGAAGGCCACACAAGCTAAAAAATTAATTTGAGAAAGTTTCAATGTACAAGCTTAACGCACAAAAATCAGTTGTGTTTCTATATTCTAGCAATGAAAAATCCAAAAAGGAAATTGAGAAATCCACTAAATTAACATCAAAAAGAACAAAATACTTAGGAATAAATTTTTAAAAAGAAGTTCAAAATTTGTACTACATATACACAGTGGAATATTACTCAGCAATAAAAAAAGAAGAAATAATTTCATTTGCAGCAAAATGGAACTGGAAAATGTCTTGAGTGAATGAACTCAGGCTGAAAAAGAGAAATACCATATGTTCTGACTCATGTGGGAGCTGAATCTTACTTAAAGGAAGAGAAAAAACTATACATAAATATATAAAAATTAACATTCAAACTTAGCTAAGAAGAGAAAATTGGTGACTAGTTGGGTGAAGTAAAGGTTGTGGAAGGCAAGAAGGGGAGGGAAAATAATGTAAAGGGATAAAGGGGGAAGGATAATCTCAATGTAAATGATGCAACTTTATGAATACATGAGAAAAATAGGGAAATATGATCCATACTTGCATATGAATTTTACTACATATTAATCAAAGAGTTCCCTAAACTTTGTACATTGATAGAAATGTAACCAAAAACAATGTCATAATTGCCCAATGGAAACAACAAATGCTGTATTACTCTGTATCCCATGAACATTTTCCAATAAATAGGGGGGATGGAAGTTCAAAACTTGTACACTGAAAATACAAGACATTGCTCAAAATTAAATAAGCCCTAAATAACTGGAAAGACATCCCCATATTCAAGGATAGGATGATTTAATGTTGTTGAGCTGTCAGTACTAGCAAAGTGATCTACAGATATAGTGCAATCCTTAACAAAATTCCACCAGCCTTTTTTGTAGAAACATAAAAGGCAATCCCCAAATCCTTACAGAATTTCAAATGGTCTCTAACAATCAAAACAGTCTTGAAGAAAGAAGAATAAATTTGGGGAATTAACAGTTCCCAATTTCAAAACATACTACATAGCTGTACTAATCAAAACATTGTGGTACTAGCAGAAACATGAAAATATAGACCAGTAGAATAAAATTAAGAGTCTAGAAGTAAACCAATACATCTGTGTCCAAATGATTTTTGACAAGGGTACCAAATCCATCTAATGGAGAAATAGTCTTTTCATTTGCTATGCTAGGACAGCTGAGAAACTGGAATCCTTGTGCATACAGGTAGGAATATAAAATGATGTAGCCAATGAGGAAAACCATCTTGTCGTTCTTCAAAAACCTAAGTATGAATTTCCATATGATCCATCTGTATACCTGAAAGAATTAAAAACAGGAACTCAAAGAGATACCTATACATCATTGTTCACAGTAGTGTTTTTCATAATGGCTGAAAAACTGGAAACATTTGTGTATGTGTATATATAGAACAAAATGTGTATATATAGAACAATATTACTCAGTAAAAGAAATGAAGTTCTGATACATGTCATAACGTGAATGAACCTCGGAAACATTATGCTAAGTGAAATAAGCCAGACACAAGGACAAATATTGTGTGAGTCCACTTAAATAATCTAGAATAGGCAAATTCATAAAAACAGAAAGTAGATTAGAGGTTACCAGACCTGTTGCAGCGGGGATTGTTTTGGTTTGTTTTCTTGGGTGCTGGGAATTATTCTGATGTGATAGCAGAAATATATTCCAGAACATCATACTACCCATTGCTGCTATACATAATTCAATTCAACTTTGAAAATTAATTCATAGGTAGCATCTTTTAAAATGTGTAACCGTATTTGGCAGCCTCTGCATATTACCAAAAATTTTCAAAATGTGTTAGTAATCTATGAATACTCAATCTGCCTTCTCTGCTCATGTATAATTTTTAAAGTTGTCTGGCAGAGGAAAGGAGCATTAAAGATAATACTTGGATGATAAAACATTACATAATTATACTATAAGAGTGGACTCAAGTAAAAAGGAAGCAAGGTTTACTAAACTCTTAAAGTAAATCAGAATATAATAATCATCTGGTAAAATATTTTTATCCTTTGACTCATTACATAATTGAGAAATTCCTGTTTGTACTGTATGAAAAATAGAATTGCATTTATTGGTTAGCAACATTCTTTAAATGAAAAGAGCCTGATTGCATTAGAAAAGAACAGTTGTAGGCATGGTGACTACAGCTATAATCCCAGCACTTGGGAGAGAAGGATCATGAGTCTGTGGCCAGCCCTAGCTACATAGTGAGTTCCAGACCAGCTTGGGCTACACAGTGAGACCCTGTCTCAAAACATGAAAAAACAAAACAAAAAAGTAGAAAAGAACAGTTGTTGATTAAAACTCAGTTTAACATACTGTTGAGATTGTGTGCTACTGTCTACTCAAACTCTTCAAATCCACTAAGTCATTTGGCAGGCAGGGTGGTACTTGAGGGTCTTGAACCCAGGGTATCATGCATGCTAGGCTAGTGCTCTGTCATTGTACTGCACTCTCAGGCACTGTCTAAATTTTGAGATAGAGTTTTGCTAAGTTGCACAAGCTGCCTCTGGCCTCAACTTGGAATCTTCCTTCCCCAGCCTCCCAAATATCTAGGATTATAGGCATGTGCCACAATGCCTGGCTTCTACTATGTCAATTTTTATTTTAAAATATATATATAAGGTTTCATTTGACTCTTTTATCCCACATTTTATTTTGAGAAATTAAAAAAAAATTCTGGGAAAGTTGAAAATAATGTAATTCACACCAATATCATTCATTGGATTCACTCATTGCTAACACTTTACCACAATTTGCTTTATCTTTTCTTTTGTTTCCTGGTAAACCATTTTAAATTGAATTACAGATATTACAGTACTTCATCCCTAATTCTATTGGCATACATCTGCATACCTACATACCAAAATACCATTTTCAACCTAATAAAATTAACATTTGCATAATAATCTAATACCCAAACTCAGATTTTCCCCAATTGTTTCAAAGAGGCTTTTATAAGCTCCCACCTGCAAAATATAGCCAAGGGCCATTCTTTGTATTTGGCTATCTCTTTAGTCTCTTTTCATTTAGAATGGTCTTCTCATCTTTGTTTTTTCATTAAATTCTATTTCAGGGTTTTTTTTTTTAATATTTTGTAGAGTACTGTTGTTGCTAGGTACCATCAAGTTGGCTCCAACTCATAGCGATCTTATGCAACAGAATGGAAGAGGCATTATATCTGACAGTACTTCTCTGCTATCCATAGGGTTTTCAATTGTTGATTGTTTCATGAGTGGGCTGCCAAGTCCTTCTCCCTTTTTTGCGGTGCTGGGGATTGAACCCAGGGCTTCAGAGCACACAGAGCAAGCACTTTACCAACTTAGCTAAAACCCTAGCCCCATGGAGAGTGTTATATGATAGAAAAAGAGAATTATATAGTTTGACAAAAGTCACTTTTACCATAAGAACTTGGAGTCATTGTAAATTATATTTGGAAGTACTTCAAGTATTCATTCAGAAACTTTATAGTTGGTAATTATTTCCAAGTAGAAATACATTCTATAGGCTATCATTTCTCAATCTTTATTAATCTTATTGGGTAAGTTTTTTTACACTTTTAAAACAGAAGCTATAGTCTTCTCTTTTAATGTTATTTGGAAGTGCAGTCTTGTTATTCAAATAAAATTTTAAAATGCCATAAAACAATCCTTTTAAAATTATGTTTGTCTTTCTGGGAATTAACACACTTTTATCTTCTATATCTTCTATATAGTTTCGGAGTATAAAAATTTACATAGAATTGTGCTAGAAGTTACTTGTATCCATAAACTGATGGTAATAATATTAGATGGAAAGTCAGGGGTGGCAAACTACAGCCAATGACCGTACCCTGCCTACTGTATATTTTTGTGTAGCCTTCAAGCTAAGAATGTTTTGTTATATTTTTGTTACAGAGATCAGCACAATATTTCATGTCGTATGAAAATTTTATAGAATTCAAATCTCAATATCTATACAAAGTCATAATAAAACACTGCCACACTGATTTGTTGATATATTACTGCGGCTGCTTTTGTGATATAATGGCAAAATTGAGTAGTTTCAGTGGAGATTCTGTGGCTTACAAAGTTTGTAATATTATTGTCTGGCCATTAGAAAAGGTTTGGGAACTCCTGCTCCAAAGTAGTAATACCTCATTTGTGTGCACCTAAGTACCTTTTGCCTTTTCTGTATTAGACAACAATAAGTTGTACATTTTAAAAAGGAAATTATAGTCTAATAACCAAATTATATCTTTCTTTTAAGATTGAAGACCCACTAGCTATACTTATTCTCTTTGATGAAGCCAGATATAATTTATTGAAAGGCTTTTATACAGCTCCTGATGCTAAACTGATAACACTAGCAAGCCTGCTGTTGCAAATAGTTTATGGAAATTATGAGAGTAAGAAACATAAACAAGGTTTCCTAAAGTAAGTATTAAGCATAATGCATAGTCTTGTGCTATACTGAAGATTCTG